>LPNX011153683.1:355758-465658 GCA_001517045.1 Pseudotsuga menziesii | reverse complement strand
TATTGAAATTCTATTGGTTCTTGAATTCCAACTCACAAAAACTTATTTTGGCACGTTTTCTTATAAGTCCCATTTTAGACCCCAAATTTCCTCTAATGTCATGACTGACGGTTGGCTAGATCTGGAATGGTACATAGTTGTATGGACTCACTGATTGAAAGTCAGAGTCTCTGCAGTACAAGTATGCTGTATCAATCATAAAGGTATATCGAAGCACTACTGGGGCTTCTGAACACTGTCTCCAATGTAACCCAGAAATCACAAGGGACATAACATGTTTAGGTCCCTCAAATGGACTCACCAATGTGCTAGAGTTGGGTGACATCTGGGGTCTTCGACCAAGTACTGTGTGAAACAAACCCTATACGAATCTCAATGGTGCGATGATGGAGTTGAAGTTGAGCACATGAGAAATAACCATCCTAAGAGGCACTAAGGACTCGTCTCAAGTGGTCCAAGTAAATAATAAATGATTTCAATGAAACCAAGGTATAGGAACCTTTGGGTCTATCCTCTAGACTATGTGTGTTGGCATCAACAGAGGGAGACCTACCCCTATCCAAGGCAATGATGTTTCCTTGACCATGGGTGCGAGGGAGAGTGTGAAGCAATCTGCAGACTTACTCACTGAATTGGGGGGTGAGGGGAGGGAAGGGAAATAATTGAATAGGGGCAGGGGTGGAGTGGGAGACTCAAAATTCCTTTGTTCAGAGTATGAACATAGGGCAGACCAGGCAGCAAATGAAACTGACTCAAGGGAATGGGATCATAGCTGTAATCCCGGGAATATCGCTGCATATGGGAAATACTTGGAGGAGATGGACACTTTTGATACTAATGGGATCCAAGGAAGACACATTGCAGAGTACTCTGAACAAAGGAAACCCAATGTGGGGATGCTGCCAAACTATTTTCTATGGGGTGGTGTCCAAGGACACCATTGTGGTACGATCTCATGGATTTTTGGTGAGCCTGAGAAGGTAAGTGCTCGATGGTGCTTTCAATTTTAGAGATTCTTAAAGCACCAAGAAGACTCCAGTGGGGGATCTTTTTCGTTGGTAATTTCCTGTTCCTGAAAAAGGATAAAAGTATACATAGGATAGCTCACCCATCCTAGAGGGGATGAGAGACTTCTTTACCATTGGTAGTCCAATCAGACCAAAAAAGGTTAAACCTATACTGACTGGACGGTCATTCAAATACTTTTACGAGCATGAATTAAACCAAGTTTGCTCAGCAATATTTTCTTGTTGAGATAGATGGAAAAGAGCTTAATGACAACTGGTGGTGAGCTTTTTCATAAAGTGCATCCTCTCTGCTCTATAAAGCACAAAAGTATGCAGAGGGGAATGGTCTTGGCTTGAGTACACCAAGGAGGTCCTTTTCATGAAATGTTCTACATGGTACATAAAAGGAGGTAAACAAGACGATGTAGATGCCCTTTCCTATACTTTAGCAAGTGGGAAGGGAAGCAACTATGCTTGGCAAAATTTTCATTGTTTTAAGAAGTCAGAAAAGAGCTTAAATGAAACTCCAGTGTGGTCAACCGACTGCGGTGGCTCAAGCGGTGCATCATGTTGGGACGATGGACAGAGGTCCAAAAGTCATCCATGTAGTATGGATGGAGCAGAAGGCTCTCAAACATACCAATTCATGTGTGGGATATATCGTGGCAGAGGCCTACAAGACGGTGCAATAGAGGCATGCAAACCGAGGTGGCTCTTAGACAGAGGTCAGGAGAGCGTGTGTGTGTGTTGTGGTGGATAGACTTGACTACATGCAATGTAAGTATATGTCTGGAGGAATTTATATGACAAATATGTGCAAGAAAAGAAATCATTTTGTTGACAGTGGTCCAGAGGTCCACGTAAGGTGTGGTAAAAAGAAAAGACAATCTATGTGTTAAAAAAAAAATAAAAGCTAAAATTATAGTCCTTGATGGGCGACGGCTCAAGGACGCTTCTATGCCAAATACATGGAAGAAAGATAAAGGTGTTTGTGGATGATGGTCCAGATGTACGAGGAAGGTGCAGTGAAAAAGAAAAAAATAAATGCAAAAATAAAAGTATAATACAATCTTTAACGGGCGACGGCCCGATCGCTCACATGAGTAGCAGTCGAGAAGTGTGACACAAGTACTGGTTCATAGACACTCGCATCATCATGTCATTGCTCATGAATCGAGGTGACTTGTGGGAAATGGTCCCAAAATTGAATTATTAAACATGAGATGATGGTCTCATAACTAGATAGAGGGTGGAATTCTGAAACTAGTGGTGTGAACGACGTCTCAAACAGAGTCTGTATGGTCCTATTATGTCAATCAGAAGAAATTAGGTCAAATGGGGCCTATAAAAGGGGAGGATCCACATGGTGAAGTGTCACTATCACTGTTCATTGTGGAGTTGGAGAGGTGGGCCCTAATTCTTCATTTGCTAATTTCTCTTGATCTGATCAATGGTTTCACGAGCCGCGACTTATAGGTAAAAGCTCTCACTGAACCTCTTCATTTTGATGGCTTATTTACTGAATTTGACCACCTAGAGGCCCCCCATGAGCTGTTTGGGGCTTCTTGTGCACCAGGTCACTCATTTTAAAGGGAAAGGTGTGCCCTAGGCGCACTCGTTGGGCCATTATGAGCGCCTTGGGTGCTCCTTTTGCTCAGATAAGTGCGCCCTAGCCTCCTTTGGGTGGTTTTTTGATGGTGGGGATGTCTAACATCAGGGTTTTTTCTTTGTGCGGGATGGTGGAGATCAAATGGAGGGAGAGAGACTGCAAGCTAGTTAGAGATGCATCATTACATGACGGGGGTGTGAGAGATACACTAGATCACTGTGGGTTGCTGAAGTTTATGAGGATTCTGCTTATGCGAAGCTTGGGTTTGCTGATGCAAACTCTGATCGGTTTCTAGGATGTTGATGAGGAGGTGTTCCTCTTCCAGGACCAACATAGAGATTATGCTGGAGGATGTGTATTTCATTACTGGGCTCCCATTATTGGGATTAGTTGGTGACTTGGTACTTGTACTGTCTTAGGGGGAGACATTAGAGGATCTATGTGATCGACACTATTACGCTACGACGTATGTGCGTGGTTCTTACATCTTGATGTGTGATGTCGAGGAGTTGTCCACATGGGCGGTGGGGACTTTACTATAGTGCATCTTGGGTTCCACGGAGAGCCACAAGATTTCTGGTCATCAGCTGTAGCTAGTAGAGCATGCCATTGGTGGCACATATTATGCATGGGGCTAGATGTACTTACAGGCTATTCAGCGTTAGCTGAACAAGTTGAATACTACTGGTGCTAGTTTTTTCTTTGGCTCCTTCCTATGTGCTTTGTTCTTTGAGAAAGTACCTACACTTCATCCTCATTGGGATGTACAGGACAGTGGTCCATGGGAGCTGACGATGTATAGGTGGTGCCAGATGATGATTCATGAGGGTGGAGAAAAAGTGGGTTGTGTTACCACCTAAGTTGTACTTAGTGGTTTTTTATCAAGTGAGCCTGGTGAACCAAACATGGTTAACTTGTTCGGACTTTAGAAGATCTTTGGAAGTACTTCTGCAAAGTGCTTGTTGTACTATATCACATGTTCATACCCCATGGGGAAATTGTAATAAATGTTCTAGCATGATAGTGTCTATAAAATACTCAGTCTCTTAGAATTTATTTCTCAATTCGATCAGCCCAGGGTGTTTTTTCCCTTGGTTATTATTGGTTGTTGAATAAACGACTGATAATTTCTAAGTTTTTCACTCCATACCTCCAAAGTTGGGGTGGTCGACTTGGAATTTAGGCCTATTGACGTTATTAGAGTCTATGTGTCAATGTATAAGCATGCTAGACATCATGGTCGAGTCATATGAACATGTCTAAGTCCCCCTAGGTTTTTTCAATTTTTCAAATTTTTAGTTTTTTTAGTGTTTTTTATTAAAAATTAAATTTTTCCAAAAATTAGTCTATTTTTTAATAGTTTAATTGGAAAAATAGATATTGTAATAAAAGCGGGCCAAATAATTAGTTTCAGTCATGTAGGTGCTCATTTTCAAGCTAAGAGCACCATGTAAACCCATGGACCCACTATTTCCTAGTTTTGAGTGATTTTCCATCACTCAGGTTAGAAAGCCCCAAAAATCAATTATTGATTATTTTAATTAATAAATTGATCAATAATGGAGCAAATCCAAAATCATAAATCAATGGATTCTCAGTCGATTTGATTGAAATCAGACATATCTGAAGCATATTGACTAGATCTGACAAATACTTGACTAAAGGAGGTGATCAAATCAGATCCAGAGTTGATATTTAGCTGTCTTCATGGGGAATTGTGCCCCCTCTCTCTCTCCTCCACACGTGTGGACTCTCCTGGATGCTGTGTGGACTGATGTGTCGGTTTATGGGTTGATATGTCAGCTCAATCAATCCCCCGATTGACAAGTAGGCTTAGTTTAACTTCAGATCTGCATTGACTAACTCTCCATCATCTGATTTGGTCTGATTCCTTGGGAATTGTGCCCCCCTCGGGTTGGATGTCCTATTTTTTATATATATCCAGGCACAACTCCCTCTTCCAAGCTAGTTAGAGCTGGATTGAAGGGATTTCTATTGTAATTATGTATTTATCATCATTTGTGAATACAAAAGCTTTGGAGGCGATACCGTGTAGTGCATGTGTTTGTGTGGATTCTCAGTGTTATGCTGCTATTATGGTAACTGCAATTTCTTTCCAAATTCTGTGCCGCTTTTGTGTTCTAGCTTCAAGGATTTGGTTGAATCAAGTAAGGGTGTAAACTAGGAAAGTTATATTGCTTGATCTTGTTTATCCATATGATGTATGCTCAAGAATTTCAGTTATATGCTTGAATAAGATTATTTTTGCATGATCTTTTATTTTTGTTGCTTTATACATCTATATCCAGATCTCACGAGGTGTTGTGTAGGCTTGTGTTATCTAGCTGTAGGTACCTGATTGGATGAAGGTGTGGATCAAGATTGATTCCATTCCTTATCCAATAAGCTCAAGACTCTGTCCCTCAGTGCTCCACAAAAGGGCATCCTTTCAGTTTGCTCCATTCAAGCAACGAGCCGACCTTCTCTCCTCTTCTTCTCATTTCTTAAAAAAATCAATCTTTCAGTTACCTATCTCTCCCTCTTATGATTATATCTAGTTCTAGTAATTGAATATATATTATTATATCTATTTCATAAGAGTCTTGCTTCTTAGATCTGCGATTTCATAAAGAATATCATTTCATAAAGATAGATCTAGGTGTAGGAATTGACTTTTTTGCAAGTAGCTAAGTCATAGATCTAAAACTTGCTCATAAGGTAGTTTCTTTTTCATTCTTTAAAGATTCTTATTCTATAGTAAAGTTCACATCTTATTGGATTCCCAAACAGCAAGCCAAGATCCCAAGGAAATCTTGCTTTCCTTGGTTCCTTTTTGCATAACTAGATTACCCCAATTTAACAAAATTTTACTTAAGCTTTTTTTCGATAACTAGTGTAGTCACCCAAAACACTTTCAAAGTGTGTTTGTGCATATTTGATTCTGATTGCTCACTATTTTTTAGCAGCTCCAACAAAAAAGAGGAGGGAACTCTCCCAAATTCCCAACTCTTGGACGAATCGGAGCTTCCCGGAAGCTTCCCCCACCACCTTGTTTAATTTTAGTTTTGGACATACTCCAAGTACTCTTGGGTATATCTGGAGCCCCCCCCTTCACCTAATTTTAATCAACTCACACCTCAAATTTAACTTAAAACGTACCAAGAGGAAATTGCAAAACATTCACTCCAAGCACATGCAAGTACATGGATATTAATTTTTGAATCCATTCTAAGGCACTGGTTATTTTCTTTCTTTATATATATATTGTGTCTCGGCATTGTGCTTTTGTGTGTTCATTTTTGTATCTTGTCATCTTTGATTGTCTATAGTTAAATTTCAAACTCCTAAGTAACTCATTCAGTTTAACATCACCATACTAAGTAATTATCCTTAGTAACTTAATAGGGTCTACCCCCCTTGGCTTCGTTAGGAGTTGAGCCTAAACGGAGGAGTCAAGAACAAGGTGACGGCCTTGACTTGAGACTTTCCCCCAAGAACACACCGAGTGGCTTGAATATTTTTTCCACGTGACCCAGGTGTGTGAAAGGTAGCAACATTTTTTAGCGCCATTGCCAGGGATAAATGTTTTTATTCCCGAGTATGAATTAGCTTAAATTTTTTCTAAACAACTAAAAAGATAAAAACAATTTATTGATCTAGTCTTTAAAAAACATAAAAATTAAAACTTGATCCATCTGGCGACTCCACTGTCTAACATCCCTTCAAGAATTTCTACCCGAAGAAACCACCGACAGTTATTCAATCCTCTCCCTGATCCCAAAAGGTTTATTAGGGAAATATTGAATAGGCAGACTTCTTGTAGAAACCTTGAAAATTTAGGAGACCAATTCATCTTAGATATCGATCACATATTTGTAAAGAGTCGTACCTTCCAATCTCATGAAATGACATAATTTTACAAACCCCTTGACTTTTCTCAGATAGAAAGTAGTCCTCATGACATTCTGAATGATGCTATCAAGAAGCTCCCCATATCCGAGGGAAATAATGCCATCACTGCCAAGACTCACCTCTAAAAGTTTGATAAGGACCTAGTCAGTTACTGCAATAATGCTTCCTCTAACCATGAAGATGTCAAAATGAAGCTCTTTGCTTTATCTTTAGAGGATGATGCTATGGAATGGTACACCGACCTTGCTGATGATTCATATAAAACTCTTAATGAATTCTTGGAAGGTTTTAAGAAGAAATGAGGGGAAAATAAAGAACCAAGACATCTTCTTGCTGCCCTTCATAACATAAAGAAGATGGAAAATGAAACCATTGATGAATTTAATACTAAGTTTAGGTGTGTGGTTGCAGACCTCCCTAGAGAAATCAAAACCAAGGGATGCCTCCATCCTCATATCTTACATCGAAGCTTTCACTAGTGATTTGAGGTACCAGTTAAGGGAAAAAGAGCCAAACGATCTAAAAAATGCTCAGGATTTGGCCGAGAAAATAGAAAAGAATATGAAATCTTCAGGCAAATCCAACATTCCAGGTTACACTAGGGGGAAAACTTCATACAACAAAGAGAAGGGAAAAGCTGTTGAATTACAGGAAAAGGCAACCTCTAAAGACCCCATGGAAAAGGTAACTAACATGATAGAAAAATTGGTTACTAATCAGAACAGAATCATGGCCAATCAATCTATACAATTGAATAATATTCAGAACAGAATAATCACAATGGAAAGAAATAATGGACCTAGGAACTTTTAGTCTAAACAGAATCAGGTGTATCAGAAGAAGGCTCCTCAACAAGAACCTATGATTCAAAACTAGTTAGACTCAAATAACTTGGTAGAAGAAGTCATTCCATGGTGTAGACCTTGTGATCAATTCCACCAAGAAAGCACTTGCTATATAGCAAACCAAGTTATAGAACATGGAATGGTCGAGGTCAGTAATCAGGAAACAATATCAGGAGACTCTGATCTTGTGTACATGGTAGACTGAACCTATCCTTTATCAAAACAGCATTGGCAGTAGGCCACAGATTATGATTACAAGAAGGATCTCCTTTCCAACTTTTATGGTGTAGTTCCTTCTCCAGAAGCAATTAAGGAAATGAAGGAGGCTAGGTTCAAGGGAGCAGTATATCAAAGAAGAGAGAAGCCATCACCGTCTAAACAGTACAATCCAAAGGTAAACGCTCCTCCCCTCCCAGATCCTCCTATTGTCCCTAAATCAAATATTGATATGGGAGAAAGGATAAGTAGTGCTAAGATTCATGTTTATGCAACTGATGTCCTTAAAATTCCTGGTCGAAAAGAAAATTTGTTGAAAGCCTTAGAGGATAGTCAAAGTAAAGCTCATAATATTATCAAAGAGGATCCTCTTCCTAATAACAATGCTATATTTGAAGCTGAACATATTGAGCCTATAGATATGCCTATAGTCCTCAACAGTGTTGATCCGAGAAGAGAAGACCTCCCGCCTTTTTATGTCTCCCTCTTAGTTGATAAACTTCTCCTTCATAACTACATGTTAGATTCAGGTGCTTCATCAAATGTCATGACAAGAAAAGTAATGGAGCAGATAAATCTAAGGGTCACCTGACCCTACCGTAATGTTTGTGCCATGGATGCGAGAGAAGTTGAAGTGGTAGGGATAATCTTAAATTTATATGTTAAGTTGGATAAGTATCCTGATGTCGACATGTTGATAGATGTGGTGGTGATAGATGTTCCAGATAATTGGGGTATGTTGCTATCCAGAAAATGGGCTGCAACTCTTGGTGGGCACATTCAAATGGATTGGACATATGCTACTATACTTTCATCAGAGAACACTAGGGTGATTCTCCACAGAGAAAAGATGAGGAAACGACATGTAGAAAACCCTAAGAAGCCCAGAAATGAATTTGTTCATTTCACTAATAACTTTGGAAACTATGCTATTTTGTCAAATTTCATGCCCCTATTAAGGAAAACATTAAAAATGAAAAGATCGATGAAGTTTGGAAAATGTACTTTGATGGGGCTTATTCCAAAACCAGAAAAGGTGCAGGCATTGTGATCATCTCTCCTTCAGATAAAATCTACAACTTTGCATTCAGGTTAGAGTTTGAAGCATCAAACAATGTAGCTGAGTACGAGGCATTGCTCCTAGGGTTAGAAACCGCTAAAGATATGGGGATAAATATGTTGAACATAAAGGGTGATTCAAATATAGTTGTACTCCAGATTAAGAATCATTATCAATGCAAAAATGACATACTAAGAAAGTATAGAAATGCCACATGGGACACTATGGAATGGTTCTGTGCACTTAACATTCAAAAGGTCCATAGGGAAATGAATGGGTTAGCAAATAAATTGGTAGTAGTAGCATCCACCCTCCAGCCATCGAATGAAATGATTAATGGGAATGGAAAGATGGAAATCAATTTCAGACCTTCAATTTTGGATAATATAGACCACTGGCAGGTGTTCAAAGATGATGAGCAACTCTTGAGATTCATCCACAATCTACAAGAGTTTGAAGGTTGCAAGATCAGTTATCAGCAGGAGGGTAAAGAGTATCAGGAGTGTGAGGATAATGAAAGGAATCACATCCTGAGTAGCCTTATAGCTTTCAAGAATATTTTCAATCAACAAGATCATCATTAAAAACAAAAAGAAGAAATAAAAATTGGGAATTATATGGAAATAAACATAGGAACTGAAAAAGGCCCCAAGTTAATAAAAATCGGAAAAGGTACTTCAGAAAAGGAAAGGAACAATTTGATCAACTTAATCAAAAAGTATAGAGATATGTTGGCCTTTAGTTATGATGAGCTTAAAGCCTATCGGGAGGATGTGTTTCAACACACTATTCCCCTCACAGAAGAAGCTAAGGAGGTCAAACCTTTCCGAAAAAAACTTAGGTGGATAAATCCTAAGTTGGCCCCCATTGTACAGAAGGAGCTTCAGAAGATGTTAGCAACAGGGATCATAGCACCTACAAGACATTCATCTTGATGCTCCAACTTAGTTGTTGTCAGAAAGAAGAATGGGTCAATTAGAATATGTATAGATTTTAGGAATCTAAACACATCATGCCTCAAAGATAATTACCCATTACCCGACATGGAAACATTGCTTCAAAAAGTAAAAGGATCGGGAATGATGTCCATGTTGGATGGATTTTCTGGCTATAACCAGGTGTTGGTAAATAAGGAGGATCAACATAAGACTACATTCACCACACCTTGGGGTACCTATAAATTTCTAAGAATGCCTTTTGGCTTATTGAATGCTGGTGCCACCTTCCAAAGAGCCATGGATTTTTCCTTCAAAGAACTTATAGGCAAAATAATCGAAATATATCAAGATGACTTAACTATTTTTTCAAAGGAAATATCTGACCACATAAGTAATCTTAGGCAGGTTTTTATAAGATGTCGGAAATATGGTATTTCCTTGAATCCTGCCAAGTCAATCTTTGGAGTTGATGAAGGAAAGTTGTTGGGGCACATCATTTCTAAGGATGGTGTCAAGGTTGATCCTGAGAGAGTTGAATCCATTAAGAAAGTACCCTTGCCTCAGAATCTAAAAGTTCTCCATTCCTTTAATGGTCAAATCAATTTCATAAGAAGATTCATCCTAAATTTAGCAGAATTAATGAAACCTCTACAAAAGTTATTAAAGAAAGATGCTAAGTTTGAGTGGACAGATGAAGGGAAAGTTTCATTCAGGTCTATCAAAATACCATATCCATGTCCTCGGTCTTGATTAGTCCAGATTATTCCAAGGAATTCGAGATATTTTCCTTTGCCTTAGAAGACACCATTGCCGGTGTTTTGCTTCAAAAGAATAAGGAGGGACAAGAGAAACCTATAGCCTTTATGAGTAGAGCTTTACAAAATTCATATTTGAAGTATACCATGATGGAGAAACAGGCCTATGCTCTTGTCAATTCCTTTAAACATTTCAGAACTTATATAGGTTACTCCAAAATCATTGGATATGTACCCCATGCAGCTGTCAAGGATATCATGTCTCAACAGGATTGTCTAGGAATCAGGGGTAAGTGGGTTTCAAAAATTCAGGAATATGATTTAGAGATAAAACCTACCAAATTAATTAAGGGACAGGGTCTTGCAAAGATGTTGACCCAAGGAAATGAAAAGGCCTTAGGAATAATCTGCCAAAACAGTGATTCAGAGCAAAGTGTATCAAACTAGCTTCAGAGATTAGAGTAGCACCCTTGGTACACCGACATCATATTTTTCCTCCACAACTTTACATGCCCCGATCACTTACTTGTCCATAAAAGAAGAGCATTAAGGTTGAAAGCAACTAAGTATTGTTTGACAAAAGATGGTTTGGGTTGGAGAAACCCCGATGGTTTAATACTTAGATGTGTCGATGAAACCGAGGCCAAGAAACTCATGGTCGAGTTCCATTTAGGATTTTTTGGTGGACATTTTGCAGCAAAAACAATCACCCAAAAAATCCTTAGAGTAGGATACTATTGGCCAAACCTATTTTTAGATGTGCACAAGGCTGTCAAAGTTTTCTCCCAGTGTCATTTATTCACTGGAAAGCAACAAATGAAATCCTTGCCTCTAAATCCAATAGTAGTCCAAGCCCCTTTCCAATAGTGGGGGCTTGATTTCATCGATAAGTTTAAAGATAACTCAAGCAATGGTTATTCTTGGATTCTTACCGCCACTGATTATTTTACCAAGTGGGTAGAGGCGATACCCACCAAGAAGGCAACCGATGCTATAGTCATGGATTTCTTAGAATATAAGATTATCACAATATTCAGTGTGCCAGCTAGAATCATCATGGATAATGGTGTTAGAATAATCAACCCATAGTTTACTACCTTAGACATTAATTTAATTAATTTTGTCTTATTTTCCTAGTTCATGTGTCCCGCTGTATGCAATTTGTCATTTACCTATCCATAGTGGTCAAACTTTCCTATTTTGACTCATGTAGCACTTGGGAAACCTCAAGGAATCAATTCTGCTTTATTCCTAGTCTCCTAGGTGCCCTTCCGCTTTTTCTGCTTTATTGCCTTCTTTTTCAGTGCTTTAAGGCAATTGGGAAAGTTTGACTAGGTGAGGTGAACTAGTTTTTTGTCCTCTACATCCTCCACTCTTTTCTCCTTGGAAAAGCATGTATGAGTTTCCATTCCATCACTCTTTAGCTTGCCTAAGTGATTTTTCCAATTCGTGAGCTCCATGACTGATTTGGAAACTACTTTATGCACCTATGGGGGAATTGCTTAATTTTGGTAAGCCTACTTTTGACTAGATTCGAATTGCCTCCTCATGCATTTGAATCCCTGATGTAATTATTTAATACAGCAACCTATTATGTTACAATATTGGCTATTGTACATTGAGTTAATACAGTTTAGTGTTCAGCTCCATTTTCAGTCTCTTTTGTGAGTGATTTTGCATGTTCAATTGATAATTGCTATGAGTAAAATTAATCTATCACTGGGCTTAATTTTCACATGGTATCAGAGCCATTTTAGATCAATTTCTCTCCTTCAAAATTGTTTTTCAGGTTTGACATCAGTGACTGGGAGCCTTCTACTGACAGCCAGGACAATTTCTAAGCTATGGATCAATCTCAGAAGATCATCTTGACTCCCTTCAACTTCTTTGAATGGAAAGCAGAGATGGAGATACTATTGAGAGAGAAAGGCCTCTATAGGGTGACTATGGCAATAGAAGCAGAGCCCAATGCAGCTGCAGAGAAGATTAAATGGCACAACAAGAGGGATGAGGCCTATGGTCTCTTGTGTTTGAGTATTTCCAGAGACCTCCTTTTCCATCTTGATGGATTGACATCACCGAATGAAGTATGGGAGAATCTTACTGATCTTTTTGGAAAGATAGATGAGATGAGGGGACATCAAATCGAAAATGATCTAATTTCCCTGAGTCCCAATAGCTTTGAATCACTGCAACTCTATTTCTCCAAGTTCAAAGCACTTGTTTTGCAGCTAAAACAATGTGGGATCGAAAAGAAGGATGATCATCTGGTCTTGGCCATTCTCTCAAAGATTGGCCCTGACTATTCGGTGTTTGTTTCTACCTTCTATGCCACAAAGTTGACAGCTCGAACCTGGAAGATCCCTAGCCTTGCAGATTTCATGGAATCTCTCACACAACAACAGGACAAGCTGGTGATGATGGGCACCATCAAATAATCCAAATACCAAGCTTTGGTTGCTAGAGATTTGAAGGTGGATTCAAAAAGAAAAAAGAAAGCTAAAAAGCCACCTGAGCAAAAGAGAGACAAGAACAATTCTCTGGAGGAGCCACAAGGTTCCAAGAAGAACTACCAGAAGAAGAAGAATAAAGGAGAAATGAGCAAGTGCGCATACTGCAATAAGGTCAATCACACTGAAAGCTCTTGTATGAAGAAGAAAATAGACATGTTGACCCAACTCCTGGAGAAGAATGGAATCTCCCTTCCAGACAGCTCAAAGAAGAGAGGACGGTCAAGTTCAGAAGACAGAGAGAGAGTTCATGCATTGGTTGCTGGCACATCAAGCTCACCTAGTTTCATCATCGATTCTGGAGCTTCTAGACACATGGTTTCAACCAAGGAGGCATTCTCCTCACTTGACATGTCGAAAGGACCACCTATAGTACTGGGAGATGACTCTCTCACTGAAATTTTGGGCAAAGGGAGGATTGATCTTGATCATGGTCAGTTCAGCAATGTGTTGTATGTGCCTGGTCTTTCCTCCAACCTCTTATTAGTGTACCAGATGACTCACACTAGGTCTCGAAAGAAGGTCATATTCTCCCCTGATGAAGTTGAGATCACAGATATCTCAAGTGGTAAAGTCATTGCAAAAGGAGTTGCAAATCATGCTCAAAAGGTATACATGTTCTCACACTTCCTACCCTACTCAAACTCCTCTGCTATTCTGATTCATGCTAATGAGGCAAGCAAGATTTGACCAACTAAATTACAAGTATCTTTCTAATCTTAGTGAAAAAGAGATGGTCATAGGGTTTCCCAAGATAAAAGTTTCCAAAGGAGTCTGCCAAGGTTGTATCCTAGGAAAACACCCAGAGCATAAATTTGAGAGAGCTAGTCATGAGAGAACCTCTGCACCCCTCAAGATGATCCACAGTGATGTTGCTGGCCCATTCCCTCATATGTCCATGAGTCAGGCCAAATATGCATTGACTTTCATAGATGACTTTTCCAGGTATTGTTGGGTTTACTTCCTGAAACACAAGTCTGAAGTTTTTGGCCTCTTCAAAGTATTTAAGGCTTTGGTTGAAAACCAGTATGGGAGGAAACTCAAGGTCCTCATATATGAAAATGGTGGTGAGTATGTCAAGTCTAATTTTATTAATTATTGTGCAGATGCAGGTATTCATATGTAGCATTCTATCCCTTACACACCACAGCAGAATGGTGTTGCTGAGAGGAAGAACAGATCACTGAAGGTGATGGCAACATGCATGATGGAGGCCAAAAATTTGCCACCAAAGTACTGGGCCAAAGCTATAAACTGTGCAGCCTATATCCAGAATAGGGTGCCTCATAAATAGCTTGATGGTATGACTCCTTTCGAAGCATGGAGTGGGCACAAGCCAGATGTGACCCATTTTAGGATTTTTGGCTCAAGGGCTTGGGCTAGAGTTCCAACAGAAAAGAGAAAGGCTTTGCAGCCCCAAAGCCAAGAGTGTCTATTTGTTGGGTACTCTGAAGATTAAAAAGGGTACAATCTGATAAATTTGAGCATAAACAAATCCTTCATTGAAAGGTGTGTTCATTTTCAAGAAGAACCCCTTGCAGCAGTGGAAGTTGGAGAAGCCTCTTCACCACCTGAACCTCTGAAAGTAAGTGAAGAGTTTGTTGAACATGCTGATTCTCATATTTCTGATAGTGATGAGTTTATTGCAGACCCTAACATCCCTAAAAGGCCAAAATGGGCATCCCAGACACTACATGCAGCAGGAGAGCTAGCTCAGGATCCCAATGACCCAAGGAGGACTAGATCTCAATTTGAGAGTGGTCTGTGCATGAAGGATCCTATGTTTTCTGAGAAATGCTATTTGATGGTGGAATCTGATCCTCAAACATATGAAGAAGCAGTAGGAGATCCAAGATGTCAAGCATCCATGAAGGAAGAGTTCAACTCACTCCAGAAGAGCAACACATGGGAGCTAGTGGATCTTCCCCCAGGGAGGAAGTTAGTTCCGTGTAAGTGGGTCTACAAGACCAAATTTGCTACTGATGGTTCACCTCTGAAGTACACGGCCAGATTGGTAGCCAAGGGATACTTACAGGTTCATGGCATATATTACAATGAGACCTTTGCACCAGTGGCAAAGATGGACTCCATCAGGCTAGCCTTAGCCATTGCAGCCTCAAAGAAATGGGAGGTACATCACATGGATGTAAAATGTGCCTTCCTAAATGGAGATCTCACTGAAGAGATATATATGCAGCAGCCTCAAGGATTTTCTACTAACCCTTCTCTTGTGTGCAGGTTGAGAAAGTCATTGTATGGGCTAAAGCAAGCCTCCAGGGCTTGGTATGCCAAGATTGATAGCTTCTTGCTATCACTGAATTTTGTTCGGTGCAAATCAGATCCAAATGTCTATTTGAAGTTAATTAATGGTTCATTAATGATCATTGTGTTATATTTTGATGACCTTCTCATTACAGGAAGCTCAAAGGATGAGATTGCTTCCTTGAAGGGTGCAATGAACCAAGCCTTCTCCATGACAGATTTGGGGCTCTTAAGCCAATTATTGGGGCTTGAGATTGCTCAAACCAAATCTGGAATCAAGATGCACTAGTCCAAGTTTGCCTTGGATTTTTTGAACAAATTCAAAATGAAGGACTGCAAACCAAGCAAGACTCCTTTCCTTTCAGGAGTGAAGCTGAAAGAAGCTGATTCTTCACCTATGGTAAACAATACACTGTATAGGCAATTGATTGGATGTTTGTTGTATATTACACATACTAGACCTGATATTTCTTATGCAGTAAGTGTGGATTCTAGATACATGTATCCACCTTACGAGATCCATTGGAAAGTAGCCAACAAGATCCTTAACTTTGTTCAGGGAACAAGGACACAAGGGATCTTCTACAAAGAAAAATCTGATCTTGATTTGATTAGATTTACTAACAGTGATTGGGCAGGTGATAGCATAGACAAGAAGTCCAAATCAGGATATGTGTTCATGCTTGCAGAAGGGCCAATCAGCTGGTCAAGAAAGAAATAGAGTGCCATTGCACTCTCATCTATAGAAGCAGAGTACAGAGGAGTTGTTAATGCAGCAACTCAATGTTTATGGTTGCAGCGATTACTTGGAGAGTGTGGCTTCGAATCAGAGTACTCAACTACCATCTACTGTGATAACCAGAGTACCATTCAAATCTGCAATGATCTAGTTCAGAAGCAGAGAACCAAACACATTGAGATCCATATGCACTACATCAGAGAGCTTGTGCATGATGGCACCATTCACCTACTCTTTTGTTCATCTTCAGAACAAGTAGCCGATATCTTCACCAAAGCATTTTGTGAGAAGACCTTCAGAAATCTCAAATCACTGCTGGGAATTGCTGATCATGCTATGAAGCATGAGTCAAGACAAGATTTACAAATTTTGTTTTACAGTCCATGTTTAAGGGAGGATTTTCCCATGTGGTTTTTGCCTCTTTCCTTGGTTGTATGGACTTGCAGTATGTAAAGGGTGACTAAGCCTTGTTGCTAGGCCCTATAATTTTCTGATATATTACTCATAAGCAAGGATTAAGGGGGGGTGTTAGAATAATCAACCCATAGTTTACTACCTTAGACATTAATTTAATTATTTTTGTCATATTTGCCTAGTTCATGTGTCCCACCTTATGCAAGTTGTCATTTACCTATCCATAGTGGTCAAACATGCCTATTTTGACTCATGTAGCACTTGGGAAACCTCAAGGAATCAATTATTCTTTATTCCTGGTCTCCTAGGCACCCTTCTGCTTTTTCTGCTTTATTGCCTGTTTTTTCAGTGCTTTAAGGCAATTGGGAAAGTTTGACTAGGTGAGGTTAACTAGTTTTTTGTCCTCTACATCCTCCACTCTTTTCTCCTTGTAAAAGCATGTATGAGTTGTCATTCCATCACTCTTTAGCTTTCCTAAGTGCTTTTTCCAATTCATGAGCTCCATGACTGATTTGGAAACTATTTTATGCACCTATGGGGGAATTACTTAATTTTGGTAAGCCTGCTTTTGACTAGATTCGAATTGCCTCCTCATGCATTCAAATCCCTGATGTAATTATTTAATACAACAACCTATTATGTTATAGGGTTGGCTATTGTACACTAAGTTAATACAGTTTAGTGTTTAGCTCCATTTTCAGTCTCTTTTGTGAGTGATTTTGCATGTTCAATTGATAATTGCTGTGAGTAAAATTAATCTATCACTAGGATTAATTTCCACAAATGGACCATGCTTTGTTTCTTCCAAGATGTCATCTTTCTATTTCAAGTATGACATTATCCTATCCCACTTATCCAATTACTATCCCCAAGGAAATGGTCTAGCGGAATCAAGCAACAAGAACTTAATGACCATAATCAAAAAAATTGTGGCCGACAATATGAAGGCTTGGGATAGCAAGATCAAATTATCATTATGGGCCGACAGAATCACCAAGAATATTTCAACCAGGAGAAACCCTTTATAACTAGTCAATGGCCTTGATGTCACCTTACCAGTCCATCTAAAGCTTCCAGTTTATCAGCTTCTCCAGACCTTCAGCTCAGATCAAGAGGCCATCCATAATAGAATAAACCAGTTGATCAAGCTAGATGAGAGCAGAAGAAACTCTCTTGACCATAGTATCAGAAATTCAGACAAGGTCAAGAGAGCCTTTGATAAGTCTACTCGGCCAGGGTCCTTCCAAGTAGGTGACACGGTGTTACGTTGGGACAAACGACGGGAAAAAGCTGGGAAACATGGAAAGCTCGATAGCTTGTGGTTGGGGCCGTACATCATCGATGAAATAGCAGGAACGAACTCCTTCTATCTAAATGACCTAGAAGGAGAAAGATTGAGCTTGCCAGTGAATGGTTTCCTCCTCAAGTTGTTTTTCGTCGAGACAGTTTGATGCCTTTATTGGCATCGGTGGTTTTAGGGCCAATTTCTAAACCTTGCCCTGCATGTATTTCTAAATTTTATATGTCATATTGTTGTATCATAGATATTGTTGTATTATAGTTATTTTGTACCATGTTGGAAAATTTTCTTTGTATATTAGTTTTTTAAAATATTGCCTTTTGCACATCATAGACTAATTATGTACATTAGTTTGCTTTTATAGTTAATTTTTTCTTATGTATACATGTTACTAACAAACTCTAATTGCTATGTAGGACCCAGAGATTCTAGAGTTCTCACATCCTCTCATTTGAATAGAAGATCAATCAAAGAATGTGTCCCTAGATGGAACCAAAATGTTACGACCTAAGTTGTACTTAGTGGTTTTTTATCAAGTGAGCCTGGTGAACCGGACAGGGTTAACTTGTTCAGACTTCAGAAGACCTTTGGAAGTACTTTTGGGAAGTGCTTGTTGTACTATATCACATGTTCATACCCCATGGGGGAATTTTAACAAAATGTTCTAGCATGATAGTGTTTGTAAAAGACTCGGTCTCTTAGACTTTATTTCTCAATCCGATCATCCCAGGGTGTTTTTTCCCTTGGTTATTATTGGTTGTTGAATAAACAACCGATAATTTCTGAGTTTTTCACTCCATACCTCCAAAGTTGGGGTGGTCGGCTTGGCATTTAGGCCTATTGAGGTTATCAAAGTCTATGTGTCAATGTATAAGCATGCTAGACATCATGGTCGAGTCATATGAAAATGTCTAAGTCCGCCTAGGTTTTTTCAATTTTTCAATTTTTTAGTTTTTTTAATGTTTTTTTATTAAAAATTTAATTTTTCCAAAACGTAGGCTATTTTTTAATAGTTTAATTAGAAAAATTGATTTTGTAATAAAAGTGGGCCAAATAATCAGTTTCAGTCATGTAGGTGCTCATTTTCAAGCTAAGAGCACCATGTAAACCCATGGACCCACTATTTCCTAGTTTTGAGTGATTTTCCATCACTCAGGTTAGAAAGACCCAAAAATAAATGATTGATTATTTTAATTAATAAATTGATGAATAATGGAGCAAATCCAAAATCATAAATCAGTGGATTCTCAGCTAATTTGATTGAAATTAGTCAGATCTGAAATAGATTGACTTGATTTGACAAATCCTTGACTAAAGGAGGTGATCAAATCATATCCATAGTTGATATTCAAATGTATTCATGGGGAATTGCGCCCTCTCTCTCTCCTCCACACCTGTGGACTCTCCTGGATTCTCTGTGGACTAATGTGTAGGTTTATGGGTTGATGTGTCAGCTCAATCAAGCCCCCGGTTGACAAGTAGGATCAGTTCAGCTTTAGATCTGCATTGATTGACTCTCCATCAGCTGATTTGATCTGATTCCTTGGGAATTGCGCCCCCCACTGGGCTGGATGTCCTGTTTTTTGTATATATCCAGGCACAACTCCTTCTTCCAAGCTAGTTAGAGATGGATTGAAGGGCTTGCTATTGTAATTGAGTATTGATCATCATTTGTGACTGAAGAATATTTGGAGGCTATACCGTGTAGTGCATGATTTTGTGTGGATTCTCAGTGTTATGCTGCTAATGTGGTAATTGGAATTTCTTTCCAAATTCTGTGCCACTTTTGTGTTCTGGATTCAAGGATTCGGTTGAATCAAGTAAGGGTGTAAACTAGGAAAGTTATATTTCTTGATCTTGTTTATCCATATGATGTATGCTCAATAATTTTAGTTATATGCTTAAATAAGATTATTTTTGCATGGTCTTTCATTTTTGTTGCTTTATACATCTATATCCAGATCTCACGAGGTGTTGTGCAGGCTTGTGTTATCTAGTTGCAGGTTCCTAATTGGATGAAGGTGTAGATAAAGATTTACACCATTCCTTATCCAATAATCTCAAGACTCTGTCTCTCCACACTCCACAAAAGGACCTCCTTTCAGCTTGCTCCATTCAAGCAATGACCCGACCTTCTCTCCTCTTCTTCTCATTTCTTAAAAAATTCAATCTTTCGGTTACCAGTCTCTCCCTCTTATGATCATATCTAGTTCTAGGAATTGGATATATATTATTAGATCTATTTCATAAGAGTCTTGCTTCTTAGATCTGCAATTTCATAAAGAATATCATTTCATAAAGATAGATCTAGGTGTAGGAATTGACTTTTTTGCAAGTAGCTAAGTCATAGATCTAAAACTTGCTCATAAGGTAGTTTCCTTTTCATTATTTAAAGATTCATATTCTGAAATAAAGTGCACATCTTATTGGCTGCCCAAACAGCAAGCCAAGATCCCAACGAAAGCTTGCTTTCCTTGGTTCCTTTTTGCATAACTAGATTACCCCAATTTAACAAAATTTTACTTAAGTTTTTTTTTTGATAACTAGTGTAGTAACCCAAAACAATTTCAAAGTGTTTTTGAGAATATTTGATTTGGATTGCTCACTATTTTTTAGCAGATCCAACAAAAAAGAGGAGGAAACTCTACCAAATTTCCAACTCTTGGACAAATCGGAGCTTCCCGGAAGCTTCCCCCACCACCTTGTTTAATTCTAGATTGTTACAAGCTTGTTGTAAGCCTTTGGATCCCAGATAACAAGGACCAAAGTGCATCAATTTTAATTTTATGATATTATAAATTTCCTCTAATAAAAAGAAAGGGTCCTTTCGAATAGGCTCTTTCAAGCCTATTCACCATCCCCCCTGGGGGGATTTGCGTCGGTGTCAATTTTTACCTTTTGCTCATATCTTTTCAAACTAGCATAGCTCTAATATATAGGATAGTATACTTGGATTCATTGTCAATTTCATTTTCCATATTTGATATTTCAAAGTAATCTTAATACTTACCCCATGACTTCCCAATTGACCCGAAAGGGGAAAGAGATGCGTGGTAGGACTAATTAGAAAACTGGAATTATGTATCTAGTTTCTTTTCTATCATTTTTTTCTTCAGCTATTATAAAATTAACCCCTCATTTATTCCCTGATTGAGATCCACTTGGATCGAAAGAGGTTCCTAAAGGGTTTTCTTTTTAACAAGAACACCCAATTTTAAAATTTACTAAAATTGACAAGACTCCAGTGTGTATGCTCTGCACTTGGCTGCGGTTCATCCGATTATTCAAGCTATATCAAAATCACTTGAGTGAATAGTATAATTAGGACTCACTCTCCAAAATTGACAAACCATCAAGTGAAAATCCAACACCTAGATCAAACCATCACGGTGGCAAAATACCCAAAGGAAGCGGGAACTTCTGAAAAGTGACCTCGGGGCGCCGATCTTTGTCACACCCTAATGGGTGCATTATGAACAATAGCCCCAGAGAATCCATTCAGCCCACATATTCCTTGCGGGTAGATGTGAAGGTTTAGTTTTGGACACACTCCAAGTACTCTCGGGTATATCTGGAGTCCACCCTTTCGCCTAATTTTAATCAACTCACACCTCAAATTTAACTTAAAACGTACCAAGAGGCAATTGCAAAACATTCACTCCAAGCACATGCAAGTACATGGATTATATTTTTTGACTCCATTCTAAGGCACTGATTATTTTCTTGCTTTATATATATATTGTGTCTCAGCATTGTGCTTTCATGTGTTCATTTTTGTATCTTGTCATCTTTGATTGTCTATAGTTAAATTTCAAACTCCTAAGTAACTCATTCAGTTTAACATCACCATACTAAATAATTATCCTTAGTAACTTAATAGGGTCTACCCCCCATGGTTTCATTAGGAGTTGAGCCTAAATAGAGGAGTCAAGAACAAGGTGAAAGCCTTGACTCGAGACTTGCCCCCAAGGACACACCGAGTGGTTTGAAAGTTTTTTCCATGTGACCCAGGTGTGTGAAAGGCGGCAATAGGTCGTTTCTTCATAAAGGAGTTGTTGGAGTAGTGGCTCCAGCTGCCTATGGTGATCGAGGAGTACCCATATGCGGGTATGGATTTCCATGGAGATCCTAAGATGCCCCGACCTCCTAGTCAAGCTTGGGGACTAGCTGGTATGTATGCTTGATATTTTTATGTTTATATTTGTGCATTGTATAGTTGAGCTGGTTAGTGATTTTCATATCGATGTATGTGGACTGATGGTGTCCTTGCTTGTGTGTGCAGATGTTGGTCCTCTCCCACCACATAGGCATCAGAGGTGGGTTGTTACCGTACCTCCTATGGTGGCTTCTGTGGCGGCCCCTTCTGAGAGCTCGCACAGGTGACAACGGGATATGGATGGACTGGTATCGTACATGGAGGAGGTAGCTACTGGAGTGATAGATGTTGGTTGGCAACACCTGAATACTAACTTTATTGCTGATATTCACAATATTCCTCCCGAGCTGACGGGTGTGATGAGGAAGATGGCTGTGGCTTGTGAGCACTTTCGTCGGATAGTGAGAGGTGGTCTTCTTGCAGAAAATTTGTCCTCTTCGGAAGATGATGATGCCGAGTCAGATGATGGGTTTGAATTGGATTAGTAGCCTTGTGGGGCTATTCCTAGTGCATTTGTGCACTTAGGGGTTTTTGTGTCGCTTATGTATATCCTGTTGAGAAAGCATATGTGGCTTCTAATTTTGTATTGGACATGTTGTGGACATGCGACTTATGGATTTATATCTATATATATGTTTGACGCACATGGATGCGCTTTTATGGTTTTATAATGTGAGTCTTTTTATTATGTTGTGGAATGCAAATGCCTATGTGATGCATTATTACACCGTGTGTGTATTTTTAGACATGATTATGCATTATGTTATGGTTGTATGTTTCCTATATGCTATTATGGATGTGCCAATTTAGAATATCATTAGCCATTTGATCTGAGACACTATTGAGGTTCCTAGGAACATGTGTGAATGTGATGGATTCAAATGCTCTGACCATGTGTTTAGTGCACAGGTACATTCTAAAGAGGCAGGGATCGCGAACTCGGTAGTGGTTGTTCAGTTGAGAAACAAGTAGCTGGGAGTCTAAGAAGACATCAATATGATGAATTCCTAATTGTAGAGTGGCAGCCAAGAGGCCATTAACACCATCATACTTCACCTGGTTGTTGGTCGCGGTGCCCACGCATATTCTGTCGATGTGGATCAACTCGTGAGATGGGGAGTAGATTACCCATGCAGCATAGGTGAGGTTCGGGTACCATCTGCTTGCTCCATCTGCGAATCCCATATACCGATCTGAGGTGCGCTCCATCTAAAGTAATGAGAGGAAATGATACATAAGACTCAATTGGGCAAAATATGTAAAACAAAAAATGAAAATACTATAATACAATTTAGAATGTTGTCACTCAAAGATGTGACATTAGCAGGAAAGTCGTTTGGACTTTCCCAGGATCAGCGGTCATTCCTTTGTGTGACACGATGAAGCCTTGGAGACGGCTCGTGGGGACATAGAAAACACGTTTGGATGGGTTCAAGTAGATCTTGTACTGGTGACATCACATTAGGACTTGTTGCAAGTCATCTATGTGTTGCGTGTGGCTTTATGACCGCACGATGAGATTGTCGAAACAAACCAACATGATGTGAATGAGATCGCAGAAGTAGTGTGTCATGGTTCCATGGAAGGTGGCTCCATCATTTTTGAGGCCAAAGGGCATGACTCGGTAGGTGAATGTGCCCCATGGGGTTGTGAATGCTGTTTTGTAATGGTCTTATTTCCAGATTTATATTTGGTTGTATTCGGAAAATCCGTCCATGAAGGAGAAGGCGTCATGTTCGACGCATGGATTGATGATCTGGTCGATGAACGGTGTGGGGAAGTTGTCTTTGGGACATGCCCCATTAAGATCATGGAATTCTATGCAAACGTGAATGGTACCCTATTTTTTATTCATGGGAATAGGATTAGAAACCCAAGTTGTGTACACAATGGGATAAATGAAACCGGCTATACGCAGCTTCTCAATATCGGCTTTCACTGTAGCCACTTTGGATGGATGGATGGGTCGTTGCTTCTGGCAGATGGGTGCCACATCAGGCCATGTGTCAATGTGGTGTTCCAAAATGGATGGATCTAAGCTGGGAATTTCAGCGTATGACCAAGTGAAGATGTTGCATAATTCTTGGAAGAGAGCGGTGTAGGCATCGACCTCTTTCGGGGAGCAAGATGCCCCCAGCATGATTTCTTCAACGATCTCAGAGTTGGTTGAGATGTTGATCTTAATGGTTGGCGAAATGTTCACCATGTTCCCTTCTTTGAAGGCATCGGCTGCTGGGATTGGGTTCTTGAACCAGTCAACCTTCCCATGGATGAAATCTTTGGTCTCCACGGAAAACTGGTTGGATTGCGACACACGCTCTTCTGAGAGGAAGAATGAGTGATGGTGCATGTCATCCCATGGGTATTCTGGGGTGGTCAGAGCTTCAAGTATCTCCTCATCGTTGTTGAAGCAATGACATGATAGATCTGATGGACCATCATTGGAGATGGGGATGAGCTGGTCGGGGGAACTAGACATCATGTAAATGGACATAGTGTTAGACGAAGGAGGTGGTGGGTGAACTTCTTTGATCAAGATGATCTCAGACTCAAGGGGATGGTGATGGAGGTCAGTGAGAGCCATTCTAAATTTGGGAAGGTTTTGGAAATGGTGGGAGTAATGTCCATACAAGCTGCAAAGGGTGCAAGCATGTTTTGTCCTCAATGCCTTGTTCTTTACTACTGGTGCGGTTGGAAGTTCAACCATGGGGATGTTTTTGTTCATATCCATGGCATCCAAATGTGCACGGATCATTGGGATTCCAGGGCAATCCTGAGTTGGATGGCCCTGTTGTTCACAGATGGCACAAGGTGGCACTTNCTACGGTGTCTTTGGTGTTCTTTCCCCTATCCCTTTTGGGTTGGGGCGATGCAAGTGCGAGTGCGGCGATTGGCCTATGTGGTCCGGGTGGGGGGTGGGACTCAACTGCAATAGGTTGCACCAGAGTTAACACAACCTGGGGCATTCCTGGTTGATTTGGTGGATCAAGATACCACAGCAGAATCCCCAATGTAAAGTTGGGTAGGCTTAAGGTGGCCATGATCGGCTTGCTCATGACACCAGGTGGGGGATAGAGGAAGGGAATTGTATGGACCGGAGATGAGCCCACATAACTCCCAATTAGTTGCATGTGGGGGTGAGTTTGTGGTTGTGGTTGTGTGTAATGCTGCTACTACGAGTGGTGTTCCAACTACTACTAGCGTTGCAGCTGCGGATGGTGTTGTGGTTGTGGTTGGGGCTATGGCTCTGGTTGCTTTTTGGGTGTAGTGGTGCTTGATGAGATCATGCACAAGTCTGCAGTTTTCTTTTTTGTTGGTGGTGGTGACACTAATGGAAAGGAGCCATCATGGTGGGATCTGTAAACAACCTAGGGCCCACATTCAATGGTGGGGAGGTTGGTGTGTTTTCAACCATAATTTTGGTTTCATGGATGATGTTAGCGTGTGCAGCCGCCCCTTACATCTCAGTGGTAGTGATGGTAGGGATAACGTTGGCAAGTGTTGTTAACCCTTGCGGATCATGGTAGGTGAGCTGGTCAACTTTCATAATCTTCCATTCATGGGGGAACATCATGAGGTGGAAGATAATTGAAATAATGGCTCTCATGGTGTACATGTAACTCCTCCCAAGCAGGAGGTTGTAATCTAGTTGAGCATTGACAACTTCAATGTCGATCAGGACTATCTTCCTAGCTAACGTGATGGGGACATGGGAGAGGATTCCTTGGGCTTTAGTGGGATGTCCATCATAAGCCTACAAAGTTATGGAGGACGGTTGTAGAATCGATGACCCAAGCTTCTACCAAACCAAGGTAGACATGATGCACATGGATGCCCCCTCATCCACTATGCATCGGTGCACAACCAAGTTCTGGATGGACACTAAGATTTGGAAGGTGATAGTGGAGGGCATGTGTGGCTCTGCGTTCTCTATGTCAAATGTGATTAGCTTGGAATCGGAGGGGACTACTGCCCCTAGAGCGACTATTAAGGCTTTCTGCTGTGTTGGGCATGTTTTAAGTACCTCAAGAGTAGACATGGCGCTTGCCGTTTGGGCCAAATCATCCACAATGCTATAGCTGATTGCAGCTCTAGCTGTGGCATTATTGGCAATTCTGTGTATTGGGGGATGCAGGAATGGGGGTAACTGGAGAGGTAAGTTGGTTTTCTTAGATGTGGATGCTACTGATGAGTTGGCAGGTTCAGTTGTGGTACCATACTAATTTCATCTAGTCTGTAAGTTGACCTCTTCAGTGGTCATAGTCATCAAGTGGTGAACACCTGTTTCGGCCATGGGCAGTGACCCCGAAGCATTGGGATTGGCCTGGGGAGGGGGAGCGGTTGCCACCAATCCTTGGACTAGTAGTGGGTTTTGAAGCACCATGGGAGGAGGTCCTTGTGGTACCTAGTTGGGTTGGGCTTGAGTGGGGGCATTAGCAGCCTGTTGGGCCTTATTTTGAATGGCCTACTTAGCGCGAGTCATAAGGGGACACTCAAATGTGTAATGCTCATAAACATCACAAAGTGTACAAGGTTGATTTGTGTGAAATGGTGCGTTGCGTCTTGGTGGATTTTGGGCTGGTCAATTAGCCATGACATTATTGGGAGGGTTCAGTTGCTGACCACCTCCCTACAGTTGGTTATTGCCTTGGTTGTGGGGCTTGTTGTTTCTAGATTGCCCTTGTTGATTATTGGGGGCAAGATGGTTGGGATATTTTTTTTGTGCGAACACTTGTCCCAATGGAGCAGGTGGAGCGGGGCTGGGGGCTTGAACTTGTTGCACTAGTGGTGCATAGTATATTTTTTGGGGTGGTGGTGCCACTAATGTGGGAATTTTCCCTACATACTATTGTGTTGGCCAAGCCATGGCCTGAGCCTGCTATAGTGGTGCAGGTTGTGCATAAGAGGTTGTTGCTCCAGACTAGGACATCATTATAGCATAGTCTGGAGCTTGATTTTGATAAGCAACATTAGCAGTGTTGCTTGGTTGGGGTGTAATGAGAGGTGGTGTCGGTCGAGGTTGTGGTTGTTGGGATATTGACCCTATGATGCCATCTGTTGCATGGGATGACCTCAGTGTGTCGCGGTAGGAGGTACTCAGACAGGGAGCGTCTGGAATGACAGTATACAAATATCCTGACTGGGCATAGATGAGGTCAAATTGTTGGGCCTTCAGTATGGCCTCTTCTTCAAGTTGGGGGTGTTTAGATGCAATGTCCTTTGCGATGGGTGGGAGCAAAGTATTGAGGAACCAATACAAGAAGATCCTGTCATCAAGTTGGATCTTACACAAGCTACGACATCGCCGCCACTCATGGATATGATCAGTTATGTGAGTGGCGGTGTTTTGGCAACAGGATAACAGGATCTCCACCCCCTTGTCATATCTGATAGGGAGTTGGAAATACTGTAGGAACATGAAGGTTAGGGAGTTGAAGTCGGGGTAATTGGCTTGTGGAAGCTCAATGTACCATTTGGTTGTGGCACCTATAAGGGTGCATTGGAACAACCTCAGCCTGATGGAGTCGTCTACGATGTTGTTGGATGAGCACCATAGATGGAATGTCATTATATGATTTTGGGGACATTCCCTGCCTTTGCCTTCAAACTTTGGGATGTCTAATGGTAGCGTAGTTGGCATGGGTGGCCAGAAAGCTTGGTGGTGGATGGGGTCATTCGTTAATCTAGCCAATTCATGCAAGTTCATACAAGCCATGAAGGGAAAATTTGACCTCAAGTTGATGTGGGATGGGGCCACAATGGGGGTGGGGTTTGCAGGTGCATAATGCATCTACATGGCTGGGGGTGCTTGTGGTGGCACCATGGTGGATGGGCCAATGCCCCCAAGTGTTGTGGGTGGGATGGTATGGGTAGTGGGGGCATTTACCCCATGTATGGAAGTAGGGGCAATGTGGGTGGTCGGTGCACTGCCCCCTTGTGTGGTAGGGGGACAATGTGTGTGGAGGGGCCACTACCTCCATGTGTTACCACTGGGCCAGCTTGGATGGTCACTATTGGTGGTGGTAATTGACTAGTGACAGTCCACATGAGTGTGCTTGGACCGCTTGCCAAGTTGTGGGTGACAGCTTGTGATGTGGACATGGGTCCACATGCTAAGGTTAGGTTGGAAAATGGATCTAGGTTTGCAGTAGCCATGGGGCTTAATGGTGTGGTGTGGAGGTCTGGTTCAGACTGATATGGGTCTGAATCAAAATTAGAGGCTGTGTGGCCCTCTGACGGTGTGGGAGATCACTGAGAGCGACTTCGACGGTGCCGATTAAGTGTTCCAAATGGTGGTGGTTCGCCTCTCAGGCATGAGGAAGATCATGGAGGATCAATTGTGTTCACTTTTGTGTATGAAACTGGTGGGTATGAGATTTGGACCCCGGTTTCAATGGCTTCCTATTGGCTGAAGGTGGTCTCTCATCCACCAAGACTACCAGAAGGCAGTGCTTGGCTTGTTCCTCATGGGTGCTTCTACTCAATCGAAAGGGGTCGTTGCCTGTTTCACTTGGAAATTCCTCTCAACGGCCAGCTACTTTGGGGTTCCTGTGGTACTCCTAACAATGAGTTTCTGAGCAAATCCCAAGTACTTCCCATAGTTGAAGAATTCAGGGACTTATGTCCTCAAAGACTACATAATTTATTGAACTTAGTGTAAATTTGGTAAATTTTAAGGCTTTCTCAACATCATGAATTGAGTTGGGTTAGTTATTTGGTATGGTGTGTTGGTTTGCTTGTTTGTTCTGGTATTTGGTTTGCAATATGGTTTATGAATTCATGGTAGAGCTCATATCATGGTTTTGTATGCAAACATAAATCGAAATTTGTAAGCAAGATGGTGATTAACCCTGAATTGTTGGCCTAACTAAATGTCTACCTCTTAGTGATATTCTTCTTCAACCAAGAGAAGGTGCTGGGCTCTCAACATAATGGGACTAAGCCCATCCGTAGATCCTCAGGTCACCTCCCAAGTGCTAGGTTGGTCAATAGGGAGGATTCTTAGCATCGTGAGAAGCCCTCCTTCTCTACCCCCTCTACCTTCCAAGTCACTTGGTTTTAGTGGTTTGGGAAAAATACCATGGAGTGCCTAGATCTATACGAGCTTACCCTTCGTCGTATCCCAGAATACCCTGGAGGGTGATGACTGGGTAGAGGAGGAAGGGGGTAGCAACATGGTAATTTTTAAGTTACTTTTAGTTAGACTAGTCGATTTTATTAATCCTTAATGATTGATTTATCATATACACATTGTTCATGGATTGATTTGCAGAAAATAAAAACTGGAATTGAAAGAGACCTACAATGGTGGATAGAGGTGGCCGGGCCACACTAAAAGTCCTCTGAAACTGAAAATTACTATTAATTAAACTTAAATACAACTTCTATGTGACAAGCCACACATTTCTTACCAAATCTAGCGAGGGGGCCACGAGATTTTTCCAGAAATGAGTGAGGGGGTCGCACAGAATGTGAAAACAGCCGCAACCTGAGCTTTTAGGCTGAATTCATGCCTATCTAAGGATTAAGTGCACCCTAGGTGCACCTGTTGTCCAATTAAGAGTGCCCCAGTCTCACCTTTTCCCCCGATAAGAGA
The DNA here is from genome assembly GCA_001517045.1 of Pseudotsuga menziesii. Taxonomy (NCBI): domain Eukaryota; kingdom Viridiplantae; phylum Streptophyta; class Pinopsida; order Pinales; family Pinaceae; genus Pseudotsuga; species Pseudotsuga menziesii. Next base: position 436,338 of record LPNX011153683.1, on the reverse strand, counting down.
GACCTGCTCCGAAAAGGGGTTTTTTGGTGATGCAGGGTAAGATCTGGCCGACAATAACTGGTACTAGGGTCAGTCAGACTCGGCTCGGCCTAGAAAAGGATTCGGCAATGACTAAAACAAGAAATAAAGTATATTTAAATAGATGTAACCTAAGATTTCTTAAAACTAGGGCAAAATGGAAAAAACTTGAAAACTTGAAATTTTTGGCCCAGGGATCCTGTGGGATCTCCCCAATGGAGTCGCCAAAGCTATAGTGAGAATTTATCCTCACTACAGGAGCATGAATGGCTCCCTTGTTCCTACAGGGCACAAGGGTAGGTTCCTAATCTTTGAAAACAGTAAAAAACAGAATGGAAATGCAAATAACAGAACTGCAAACTAAACTAAGCTAGAGTATGCAAGAATAAGCAAATGGCAGCTACTGTAAACTAGATCTAAGAGATAATAACAGAAAATAAATAGAGAGATGAAGCCCTTGTGAACCCCTCTGTAGAAAATGGGTGAGGGTTCCGCCTCCTTGAAACTTGCAAATAACCTAAGCTACTAAAATGGCAAACTTGCAAACAATGTCAATGAAAAACCTACAAATAGAAATGAGGGTTAGAAAGAAAAACAAATAAACAACCATGAAAAGAAATTATACCTCACTTAGGTGGAAATGGGCCACCATGCCCTAGCTCATGGGAGCACCTCTCTCTTGGTTGGGAAGCAATGGCTTGATGATATGGAGATGGAGGAGAAGGAGAGTGGGTGGTTTGAGAGGAAAAGATCTCAAAGCATCCACGGGCAGCATAACAATAGGCAAGTGAGGAGTCTTTTGAGAGTGACCCCCACCCTCCTTTTATAGTTTTTCCAAGGGATTTTAGGGTTTTAAGCCCTTGGTCAGGGCTTTAGCCCCTTTTTTGGGCCTTTAGCCCCTTCCACCCTAACTTTACCCCATTTTAGGGCTTTATCCCCTTTTTGAGGGCTTTAGCTCCTAGTGGGCTATTTTGGGCTCCTTTTTGGGGTTTTTATCCCTTTTCTTCATCCTTGGGCTCTTTTGGAGGTGTGGGGGTCAAATGGAAGGTCTTATGGAGTGAAATGAGTGTTGTGAGATGGTGTCCTTAGGTGGTGTAGGCCATAGAGAGCTATGTGGGGGATTTTTGGGTTAACACTCATCATCTCAAGAAGACATGGAGGATGAAGAAGGCCTAGATTCTAAGCTAGTTTAGAGTAGAAAGGAACATTTAGTAACTCTAAAATCATCACCAAACAAAGACAAGGATGTAGAGAAACCAAAGGTTTGCAGTACTAAAAAAGATATCCCTCTATAAGTTCTTGTAGAGGAAGCATATAAAGAATATGAAGATGATGATTTTATTTTTAGAAAAATGAACATTCCATTGTTATTAGACAAGAACTCTACAATAAAAGAGGGACTATGCTTAAATTCTGAAATTGAGAATCTATAGAAAATAGTGAAATAGTGCAAGTATCAAATCAGTTTTCTGAGTGAAACAAACGAAGGTTTAGTAATGACTAACAAAAGGTTAAGGGAGGACTTAAATGACATACACTCATTATCATGAGTTGATTTCTATTTCAAAGTAAGCTCTAAGAAGAAATAAACACACTCATAATCAATTTAATGAATTGAATCAAATAATTCAGGATTTAACCTAGCAAAATGAAAAAGTATCAAAGAAGGTTGAAGAATTGGAAACAGTACAACAAAGAACCAAGAGGAAATCACAAGCTTTGGAAGGGATAGCATTGCTGGGTGAAGCAGCCAAGAACCTATAAGGATTACTACTAACAGGTGTCATGTAGTTAACTTTTGTAATAGTAAATTTTTTATTTTGAAAAGACAATCATCTTAGTAATAGTTTTGAATCTTAACCTAAATTCAGCTAGTTAGTTATGTAACTATTTTTGGATGAAACAAAGATAAAAGAAAGAAATTAGATGTTAGGATGGTTCAAATTTTCACTCAAGGAGAGGCCTTTTTGTGCTGTGATATCTCAAGTTACTACTCACAACTCTTATGTAAGTGGATGACTATTTTTTTATTATATATAAATTGATAAGCCTTTTTACCTGTCATGTTGTTTCATTTCTAATCAGGTTGATTACTCTGTCTACAATTTCATTTATTTTTTAAATGTTTTATTCATGTAAATGCTTGTATCATGTGGGTGAAATTAGTGTTTCATGTGTAATGTTTATGGTTTACTGGGATGTGTTTGATCCCCAGTTTATCTACTTGTGCATAATTCAATTATGTATTAGCTTGTTGTTATTTTTCCTCCTTGTTGATGAAGTTTTAAACCAAAACTATAAACAAAAACCCTATAAAAACCATTTTTTTTTTTTTTGAGATTGTGTTAGCTTGTTCTTGTGGTAGTCCGGGAACAATTTCTAGCACTAACATCTTTGGAGTTGTTTTTGGGGATGAAACTGAGGGTATATCTTCCCTAGGTTTTCATCATTCAACTGATTTTGAAGGGTGAGAAAAATCAGCAAATCTTTTAGACTACTATTTCACCAAGTAGTGTCCACAGTAGCTACCAGAAGGATTGGAACCAGGAGAAAGCCTACTTCACCTTTGCATTCAGATATTTCTGATCCAGATAATATTTTGAAGGAAGCTAGGAAAATTTAGAGATCACAGTATTCTCCTACTTTATATACTTCTGAGTTTTTTGACCTAATATCACCTTTTTCACATTCAGAAGAGAAAAAAGAAATTTTGTCATGGTCAATACCTACTTTACTAGTTAGCAGCTTCCAGGTTTTTACTGACCCATAGTCCCTTAAAAAATAAAAAAATCAATCTCCTGGGCAGATCCCTTTGTTTCAATTTAAAACTAGCAAAATCGCTTTTCATCCAAGTTACAGTCTAGTAAACAAACCTTTTCCTTCACCAAACCCTAGTAGTTCCCCAATGGTAGGACAACAACCTTTGGACATGATGGATAGAATGGTGGCTGCTAGGTATGCACCATTATTCCTTCCTCAACCATTGAATTCCCTTCTAGGAAGGTATTATCAGAAATATTTTCCAAGGTTCAATGGGCAGGGAGAAACAACTGTTGAAGAGCATTGGGATTCCTTTCTTAGTTATGCAGACAACCAAAACATTGAAGTAAAAGATGTATGGATGAGAGTGTTTGTGCAGGGTCTAGATGGGGAAGTTAGGAAGTGGTTTAGGTAATTACCATAAAATTCAATTACCTTTATAGAAGAGCCACAAGATGCATTTATTAGGCAATGGGGTGACAAAAAAGACCAGAGTTACTATATTACTAAATTTGGAACTTTAAAGAGGAAAAAGGATGAAACCATATTATATTTTTCTAAAATATTTAACAAAATGTATGGTAGGATTCTGATAGAAGTTAAACCCTTTGAAACTTTAGCAAAGCTTACTTATGCCAATTCTTTTGATCATGAATTCTCTTTACACCTGAGAGAAAGGAGATTAGTTACCTTATTGAGCATGCAATAAGCTGCTTTAGAGGTAGAATCCAATAGCCTAGCTTCAAACAAACTTAAAATCAATTCATATCAGCAAGCATATGATAGAAAGGGTAAGAAAGAAGTGATTCCAACATCTTCCACATCATAGTCAGCTGATAGTAAAATTGATGAAATGGCTAAATTAGTCAAAATTTTAACAGCAAAACTTAATAAATTGCAAATGGAAAAGAATTCAAACAGACCTGCACAAGAGAGTGAAAGAAACCCTAATAATCCTAATCAATTCATGCATCGGTTTGCACCCATATTTATTCCTATAGAGCGAAGAGACAATGATATAAAGAGGGAGAGGAGAAAAAATGAAGATTAAACAGTTCCCCCTCCTCTGCAAAACAATATGATAAATGAATCTGAAGAGGGTGAAGATATGCAGGATGAAGATTTAAATCAAGATATGAACTATTTTGGAGAATTTTCAGCTGAAGGTTTCTTAATAGAAGATGAATATCTAAATTCTGATTTTTTTTATGCAAATGTTTACCAAACAGAAAATGATTTGGCTCGTCAAGTTTCAGCAGAAATAGGTCAGTCAGAACAGAGAAGGTCCATTAATTTGAGATCTGGCCCAAAGCAAGTAGCTCGGATTCCGAAGAAGAAAATAGTTTCATCTCCTAAACAATCTTCTAGTCAAGCATAATATAAAAGAACAGATCAGTGTGAGTCAAATAAAGCTTCAAAGATTGAAGAGATAAACGAGAATGTGCAGACATTCAATTTTGAAAATGAATTGTGTAAAATCAAGATTCCAGTCCCATTTATTGAGTTAATGAAGAATCCATGCTACAAAAATCCATTTCTAAAAATGATAGGTGCAAGTGCTAATCAAATACCCTCAGATACTATGAACTTACATCAGGAACATCCTAGATTTTTTATTGGTACTACATTAGCTGATCAAACTGAAAGTGATTCCAACTCATCTCCACCATTCTATATAACATTGACAATTCATGATCATATGATTCATAATTTTTTGCTTGATTCTAGTGCTTCGCACAATTTTATGCCTAAGGCAGTTATAGAGGCTTTAGGGTTAAGTATTACAAAACCATATAAGGACTTATATGCATTTGATTCGAGGGCTATTAAATGTTTGGGAGTGATTAAAGATATGGTGGTAAGTTTAACATAGTTACCTATGAAAAGTGTCATCATGGATGTTGTGGTAGCAGATATTGCTCCTAAGTTTGGAATGTTGCTTTCAAGATCTTGGGCCAAGAAGGTGGGGGGTACTTTACAAATGGATTTATCATATGCAACAATCCCTATTTTTGGAGGAGAGAATAGGAGATTGTATAGAGAATTACAGTATGCTTACATTGTCACTGATTATAGGAATACAATAGACCATCCTCTTTATGCTATAGAAAAGGATTTAGGCTCATGCATGTTGCATTTAAGTGACGATAATACTAGTGGTATGTTGCAGGTTGAAAAACAAAATCCATTCAAATGCTTTGTTGAACAAAGGGATGAGTTGTGGCAAATTTATTTTGATGGCTCTTCAGCTAACGAAGGAGTTGGAGTAGGTATTTTTTGGTTTCCCCTAGTGGTGAGATGATAAGTTTGATGTATAAATTGGATTTTGTAACCACAAAAAATACAACAAAGTATCAGGAATTTCTATTGGGTTTAAATGATGCAAAGGACCTAGGCATTAAACAAATTTTTGTTTATGGCAACTCTAAATTGGTTGTCCAGTAGGTAAGGGACAAATATCAAGTAAAGCAAGGTTTGTTGAAATTTTATAGCAATGAGGTCTAGGACATGATTGATAACTTGTTTTATTGCATTTAACATTACCTTTATTCCCATAGATCATAATCAGACAGCTGATTCACTCACCTTAGCAACCACACATTTTAGGATTTCGAAACAAACTCAGTTGAAGTATCCCATTGAAGTCAGATACAGGCCTTTAGTACCTAATAATATAAAAACAATGGAAGGTTTCTAAAGATGACATAGAAATAAATAAATTTCTGGAATTGACTGGTGAGTTTTCAAATATGTTGATTGATCAAGATGAGGAGGAGGAAGTTGAAGAGGTTGATGAATGTTCAGAAAATGAAATTGTTGGACATAAAATTATTGAGTTGAAAATTAATTTTATTCCCAATGGATTGGTACCCCTTGAAAGAATTTTTTCAAAATATGATACTCCTATGAAACCAACAATGCAATCTTCAGAAGAGAATGTTGTAGAATGTAATATTGGCATAGAAGAGCAGCCCAGAATGGTGAAAATTTTAAAATCTCTTTCAGCTGAACAAAGAAATAGGTACATTAAATTGTTAAAGGAGCATGTTGATGTATTTGTTTGGTCCTATGAGGACTTGAAAACTTATGACACAACTATTATTCAACATAAAGTCCCTTTAAATCCTAATTTAAAACCTTTCAGACAGAAGTTAAGAAGAATAAATCCCGCCTTATTCCTAGTCATAGAGAAGGAGGTTAAAAAATTATTGGATGCAAAAGTAATTGTTCCACTCAGATACTCATCATGGGTGGCTAACCTAGTTCCAGTCAAGAAAAAAAATGGGGAGATAAGATTATGTGTGGATTTTCGTAATCTAAACAGAGCTTCACTAAAAGACAATTACACATTACCTAAGATTCAGCAGGTTTTGCAGCAAGTAATGGGAGCTCAGAGAATCTTAATCTTGGATGGATTTTCTGGGTATAATGAGATTTCTATGCATATAGATGACAGGGAGAAGACAACTTTTACCACTCCTCGGGGTACTTTCATGTATGGAAAAATGCCATTTGGTCTAATGAATGTTGGTACAACATTTCAAAGAACTATGGATATAGCCTTTATTGGGGAGAAAGAAAGTTTGTTATGATTTATTTGGATGACATTACAGTATTTTCACAGTCTATTGAAAAACATCTAAAGCACCTCAAACAAACCTTTTTGAAATGCAAGAAATATGGATTGTCACTAAATCCAAAGAAGTCACACTTTGTTGTTCAGGAGGGAAAAATTGTGGGACATTTGGTTTCAGCAGATGGAATAAGAATTGACCCGGAGAGAGTTAAATCCATTTTAAAAATCAGTTTTCCTAGAAGTAAGAAGGATGTTGAGTCATTTATTGGTAAGATTAATTTTCTAATATGGTGTATTCCTAATTTTACTGAAACTATAAAGTAGATAAAAGCTATGTTGAAGAAATATCAAGAAGTGAAACGAACAACAGAGGCTAAGAATTCATTTGAGAAGATAAAGAAGGTCCTTACAGAAGCTCCAGTTTTGGTGAGCCCTGATTTTTTGAAATATTTTCTAACTTTTTCTTTTGCATCACAGGATACAATAGCTATTTTTTTTACTACAGAAAAATGCAAAAGGGATGTAGCAGCCAATTTCTTTCTTTGGTAAGACTCTTAGGGATTCAGAATTGAAGTATAGTACTTTGGAAAAGCAAGCATATTCATTGGTAAAAGCATTGCAATTTTTCATAATTTATATTTTATGTTCAAAGATCATTGCTTACTTTCCTAATGTTGTTATAAAAGACATTTTGACTCAGCTAGATTCTGAAGGAAAGAGGGGAAGTGGATTGCAAAGATTATAGAGTATGATGTGGAAATCAAGCCTACTAAGCTAGTGAAGGGACAAGGTTTTGATAAATTGTTAGCATACTCAAATTGTGAAGCACTTGGCCTCCATTTGAAGGCAGAACAATCAATACCAGAAGAATTGCAAGAAGGGAAGGACAAAGAGAAAATTATGGACAAGTATGTAGACTCAGTTTGGTATGCTGACATATTTTATTTTTTATTACATTTATAGTGTCCTGAGCATTTAGACAAAAAAGCAGTTAGATCACTAAAGTTGAAGGCCACAAAATACTATTTAATAGATCAACAATTACTTTGGAAGGATCTAGGAGGGGTATTTCTCAGATGTTTAGACAAGTCATAAATTGAGGAAGTTATTTCATAGTCACATGAGGGTTCTTATGGAGGACATAAATACTAGAAGGCTACTGCTTACAAAATCTTGAGATCTAGGTACTATTCTCCCTCTTTGTTTTCTAATGTATATCAACAGGTAAGAGCTTGTGTTCCATGTCAAAAGCTGGTAAACAAAAACTTGTGTCTTTACCATTAAAGCCCATTTTAGTTAATGCTCCTTTTCAATATTGGGGTTTAGAATTTATAAGTGAAAGAAACCCTGTTCTTCTGGACAACATAGATGGATTCTTACAGCCATAGAGTTTTTCATCAAATGGATAGAATCCATTCCTACTAGGAATGCAACTAATACGGTGATAATTAATTTTATTCAAGAGAATATCCTGAGTAGGTTTGGATGGCCTAAAAGATTGCTAATTGATAATGATAAATCCTTCAAGTCTAAGTCTATGGTTACATTCTGTGAACAAAATGGAATTGTTTTGAAACATTCTACACCTTATTACCCTTAGGGAAATGGGTTAGTTGAATCAACAAATAAAAACATTATTCATAGAATTAGAAAGTTGTTAAGTCAGAATAAGAAGTCATGGGATTCAATGCTAAAATATGCACTTTGGGCAGATAGGATAAATACTAATAAGGCAATTACTTCCTCTCCATTTCAATTAGTGTATGGTACTGATGCTCTATTTCTAGTTCAGCTAGGTCTTCCAATAATGAAATTCTTTCAAGATTGTTTGGAGGAACCTAATGATATTCAAAGGATAAATTTTTTCCTTATTGAATTACAACAAGAACGTGAAGCTATAGAAGAAAAGGCTCAAATTTACACAAAGGAAATCAAAGAAAGATTTGACAGGAAGATTAAGGAGAATACCTTTTCTTGTGGAGACATGGTTTTAAGGTGGGATTCTTGAAAGGAAAAAAAAGGTAAGCATGGTAAATTTGACAATATATGGTTTGGTCCTTTCATAATTTCGAAGTTTTTGGAGAACAATTGTTAGAATAATAAACCCATAGTTAGCTACCTTAGACATTAAATTAATCATTTTTGTCTTATTTTCCTAGTTTCATGATTCCACCTTATGCAAGTTGTCATTTACCTATACATAGTGGTCAAACTTGCCTATTTTTACTCATGGAGGGCTTGGGAAACCTCAAGGAATCAATTCTGCTTTATTCCTGGCCTCCTAAGCACCCTTCTACTTTTTCTGCTTTATTGCCTGCTTTTTCAGTGTTTTAAGGCAATTGGGAAAGTTTTACTAGGTGAGGTTAACTAGTTTTTTGTCCTCCACATACTCCACTCTTTTCTCCTATGAAAAGCATGTATGAGTTGTCCTTCCATCACCTTTTAGCTTTCCTAAGTGATTTTTCCAATTCGTGAGCTCCTTAGCTGATTTGGAAACTACTTTATGCACATATGGGGGAATTGCTTAATTTTAGAATTGCTTAATTTTAGTAAGCCTACTTTTGACTAGATTCGAATTGCCTTCTCATGCATTCGAATCCCTTATGTAATTATTTAATGCAGCAAACTATCATGTTACAGGGTTGGCTATTGTACACTGAGTTAATACATTTTAGTGTTCAGCTCCATATTCAGTCTCTTTTGTGAGTGATTTTGCATGTACAATTGATAATTGTTGTGAGTTTAATTGTTCTATCACTGGGTCCAATTTCCACAACAATACCTTCATATTTCAAAACTTGGAAGGTGGTGAATTGTCTAATCCAGTGGATGGATGATTCCTCAAGCACTTTTACAGCTAATGAAGGTAAAATAATCATCTTTCATTGTATATACTAGTGTGACAGAGATTGAATAAAGACTCCATAACCCAATGGAATTTTTGTAGATTAGTAGACAAGATCAGTTAAATGGCATGAGGCACTGGTTTATAGGTTCTTGAAGCCTCACAAGGGGGACTTCACCCCGCATCAAGAAACGATGTTAGAACTAGATTTTGTTCTTAGTTTATCTAATCCTTTTTTCCTAATTTTCAACTTTTATTTTATTATGATTTTACATTTTATGTTGGTTTTAATAATTTTTTGACAATCAGTAGTTTTTTTTGGATTTAATGCTTTTAATGGTTGAATGATTTCATTATTTTTGGACTTAAGGTTTGTCTTTTGGGCTTATTCATTAATATGTACATCTTTAAACTTTCAAAATATTATAATAAAAGTCTATTTCAAGTATGATTCTTTATCACTAACCCTTTTCTTAAATCATTGGCTAAATTATGCAAAAGATGATTCCTATAGCACAGGAGCGAAGGTTAAAGAACGCTAGCACTACAAGAATCTTGTTTTGTGAAATCATTGAAAATAATGGTGCTGCTGAGTAATCGAAAGAAGAAGGACTCATTTTACACCTATAAGGATAAAGTGATACATTTATAGAGCTCAATAATCATTGTGATAAGTGTATGAAAGGAAGAAAGGGTTATGAAGGAGAATCATGGCCATAGGAAAGCTGAGCCAGTGGAATCCCTTGAACACGTAAGATTACACGAGTTCAGAACCCCTTAATGATAGTGATAATTGAACGAGAAGTTGCCAATATTGTTGAAGATCGTGTGCTCACCTGTCATTTCTTAATTTGACAAAAAATATTGAAGGAATTGGGGGTAGTCGTGGCCGTTGAAGAGAGAACTATGGAGGTCTACTGGAAACATATGAAGACATGAGAGTGCAAATTCAGTAGTTGAGATCATCATTGTGATAGGTGTGTAACCAGACATAGAAATTATTAACTCAATTGTGATTTTCATTGACAGAGGGTTAGTTTGTATGGGCAATTTTTAAAAATTCTGAATTTGTTGTCCTGATTTTACTCACCTATCAGTTTCATTGCTATAGTGAAGCATTTTCGAAAATATTTTTCAACTCTTTTAGAAAGAAATTCACAGGTCAGGGTTTCACATTAGAAATGAAAAAGAGTGGTAAAATGAATAGAGTTGATCCCATGGATACTAGCTGGGCAGAAGAGTTTCCTGAGTGTGCAACGATTTTTCAAAGGGCTGGTTGGTTTGAGTTTTTCCATAGAATTAATGGTTTCGACCTAGAATTTTCATACAAATTTGCACAAGGTGTTGATAAGAACATTATTTCATTTGAAACCCTTAAACTCAAACTCACCAGAGATTTAATTGAAGAAGCCACAAGTATAGCAGGTGAAGGATAATTTTGGTTTAAGAAGATACCTTTTACTTTCAACTCAAAATATTTCTTATTGCTAGAGGTTGTAACCTTAGACTAGTGCAAGGGTGTTCAGTTACATAAATTCAATCTTTAATGGAGAGAGGTCATCAGAATTCTATAGAGTTACATTACATGTGAAGGCAGATTTGCCTTAGTTTTCAAGTATCACATTAGATTCCTCCAACATCTAAATCAAGAGCCAAAAATGAATTTACCCTTTTTCTTTCCAAAGATCCTGCAAAAAATGTCAGATAGAGTAAAAGGGCATAAATATCACACTCAGCAGTCTATCTTTAATCATGTACTTATAAAATTGATTGTTGAAATTGTTCTTCAAAAAAATGGCAGAACCTGGGAACACTTTGTGTTTTGTTCAGGTATTCAAACTCAACAAGAAGGTCAACCCAAGAAGAGACATATGAACAAACATCATTGCCTTGAAAAGAGATTAAAAAGAGAAATAGTTGAAGAACTAATGAAAGATAGTATTCAAGAAGAAGATTCAATCCAGAAATTCAAGGACTCTATGTATGAAGAGAGCAGAGGAACAATTAATGAAAATCAGGAGCAATTTTCAGACAATATAGAAGAAAGTCATAGAGTTGATACAAAATAGGAAGAGGGTAAGAGTTCTTTATAAAAAAATCAAAATATCACAGATGTACAAGAAATTATAGTGGAGTTTCGTATTACAGACAATTTGAAAGCTGATAACCCACAAAGTTCAGGTGAAAAATCTAAAGAAGAGTAATTTGTAGTAGGATTAAAATGTGAAATGGTACAACTTTTAGCTATTAATTATCAAGTAAAATCATTATTAATGCTAGGAGGAGATGAAACAAGATGGATACCTAAAACAAGAGAAAAAAACAAGTTAAGGCTTGGCATGAAAAATATTTTAAATCCAAAATTTGATAAAGAGAAAGTGATTGTAACCGAAGACTCGTCATCTAAAGAAGACTTGGAGGATGAAGAAGGCCTAGAGTCTAAGTTGGTTTAGAGTATAAAGGAACATTTAGTAACTCTAAAATCATGACCAGACAAAGACAAGGTTGTAGAGCAACCAAAGTTTTGCAATACTGAAAAAGATAGCCCTCTAGAAGTTCCTGTAGAGGAAGCATATAAAGAAGATAAAGATGATGATTTGATTTTTAGAAAAAATGAGCTTTCCATGGTTATCAGACAATACCTCTATAGTAAAAGAAGGACTATGCATAGATTCTGAAATTGAGAATCTACAGAAAACAAGGAAGCAGTCCAAGTATCAGATCAACTTTCTGAGTGAAACAAATGAAGGTTTAGTCATGACTAACAGAAGGTTAAGGGAGGAATTAAATGACATAAACACTTATTATTAGGAGTTAATTTCTGTTTCTAAGGAAGCTCTAAGAATAAAGAAGCAGAATCAAAATCAATTTAAGGAATTGAATCAAACAATTCAAGATTTAACCCAGCAAAATGAAAGAATATCGAAGAAGGTTGAAGACTTGGAAGCAGAACAACAAAGAACCAAGAGGAAATCACAAGCTTTGGAAGGGATAGCATTGTTGGCTGAAGAAACCAAGAACCTATAAGGATTACTACTGACAGGTGTCATGCAGTTAACTTTTGTAATAGCAAATTGTTTATTTTGAAAAGACAATCATCTTAGTAATAGTTTCGAATATTAACCTAAATTCAGTTAGTTAGTTATGTAACTATTTTGGGATGAAACAAAGATAAAAGAAAGAAATGAGATGTTAGGAGGGTTCGAATTTGAATCAAAGAGAGGCCTTTTTGTGTTGTGATATCTCAAGTTAGCACTCACAACTCTTATGTAAGTGGATGACTATTTTTTGATTTTATATAAACTGATAATCCTTTTTACATGTCATGTTGTTTCATTTCTAATCAAGTTGATTACTTAGTCTACAATTTCATTTCCTGTTTAAAGGTTTTATTCATGTAAATTCTTGTAGCCTGTGGGTGAAATTAGTCTTTCATGTGTAATGTTTATGGTTTATTAGGATGTGTTTGATCCCCAGTTTATATGCTTGTGCATAATTCAATTATGTATTATCTTGTTGTTGTTTTTCCTCCTTGTCAATGAAGTTTTAAGCCAAAACTATAAACCAAAACCCTAAAAAAACCAATTCTATTTTATATTTGTTTGAGATTGTGTTAGCTTGTTTTTGTGGTAGTCTAGGAACAATTTATTGCACTAACATCTTTGGCGTTGTTGTCAAGGACGAAACTAAAGGTATATCTTCCCTGGAATTTCATCATTCAACACATTTTGAAGGGAGCAAAATCAAAAAATATTCTAGACTACTATTTCACCAAGTAGTGTCCATAGTGGCTACCAGAAGGATTGGAACCACGATAAAACGTACTTCACCTTTGCATTTAGGTATTCCTGATCCATAACATATTTTAAAGGAAGCTAGTAAAATTTAGAGATCAGAGTCTTCTCCTGCTTTATATACTTCTGAGTTTTTTGACCTAATATCACCTTTTTCACATTCAAAAGAGAAAAAAGAAATTTTGTCATGGTCAATACCTACTTTACTAGTTAGCAGCTTCCAGGTTCTTACTGACCCATAGTCCTTTAAAAAAGAAAAAACTCAGTCTCCTGGAAAGATCCCTTTTTTTCAATTTAAAACCAACAAAATCCCTTTTCAACCAAGTTACATTCTAGTAAACAAACCTTTTCGTTCACCAAACCCTAGTAGTACCATAATGGTGGGACAACAACCTTTGGACATGATGGATAGAATGGTGGCTTCTAGGAAATGCACCATTAGTCCTTCCTCAACCATTGAATTCCCTTCCATGAAGGGATTATCATAAATATTTGGCAAGGCTCAGTGGGAAGGGAGAAACAACTGCTGAAGAGCATTGGGATTCCTTTCTTAGTTATGTAGACAACCAAAACATTGAAGCAAAAGATGTATGGATGAGAGTGTTTGTGCAAGGTCTAAATGGGGAAGTTAGGAATTGGTTCAAGGAATTACCAACAAATTAAATTACCTTGATAGAAGAGCTACATGATGCATTTATGAGGAAATGGGGTGACACAAAATACCACACTTACTATATTACTGAATTTGGAGCTTTAAGGAGGAAAACAGATGAAACCATAGAAGATTTTAGTAAAATATTTAACAAGATGTATGGTAGGATTCCGACAGAAATTAAACCCTCTGAAAATTCAGCAAAGCTTACTTATGCCAATCATTTTGATCATGAATTCCCTTTACACCTAAGAGAGAGGAGACCAATTACCTTATTCAACATGCAAGAAGCTGCTTTAGAAGTAGAATCCAATATCCTAGGTTCAAACAAACTTAAAGTGAATTCAAATTAGCAAGCATATGATAGAAAGGTTAAAAAAGAAGTGATTCCAACATATGCCACATCACAGTCATATGATTATAAAATTGATGAAATGGATAAATCAATCAAAAATTTAACAGCAAAACTTAATAAATTGGAAATGGAAAAGAATTCAAACAGACCTGCATAAGAGGGAGAAAGAAACCCTAATAATTCTAATCAATTTAGGTGTCAGTTTGCACCCAGCTTTATCCCTAAAGAGTGAAGAAACAATGATATACAGAGGTAGAGGAGAGAAAATGAAGATTAAATAGTCCCCCTCTGCAAAAAAAAATGATAAATGAAACTAAAGAGGGTGAACGTACGAAGGATGAAGAATTAAATCAAAATATGAATTAATTTGAAGAATTTTCAGCTGAAGGTTTCTTAACAGAAGATGAATATCTAAATTCTGAATTTTTTAATGCAAATGTTTACCAAATAAAAAATGATCTAGCTCCTCAAGTTTCAGCAAAAATAGGCTAGTCAGAACCGAGAAGGTCCATTAATTTGAGGTCTAGACAAAAACAAGTAGCTCAGATTCCGAAGAAGAAAACAGTTTCATCTCCTAAAGAGTCTTCTAGTCAAGGACAAGATAAAAGAACAGATTAGGGTGAGTCAAATAAAGCTGCAGAGATTGAAGAGATAAACATGATTGTGTAGACATTCAATTTTGAAAATGAATAGTGTAAAATCAAGATTCCAGTCCCATTTACTGAGTTAATGAAGAATTCATGCTACAGAAATCCATTTATCAAAATGATAGGTACAACTGCTAATCAAATACCCTCAGATACTCTGAACGTATAGGAGGAACATCTTAGAATTTTTATTGGTTCTACATTAGCTGATAAAACTGAAAGTGATTCAAACTCATCTCCACCATTCTATATAACATTTACAATTCATGATCATATGATTCATAATTGTTTACTTGATTCTAGTGCTTCTCATTATTTGATGCCTAAGGCATTTCCTGGAGGATTTAGGGTTAAGTATTACAAAACCCTATCAGGACTTATATGCATTTGATTCCAGGGTTGTTAAATGTTTGGGAGTGATTAAAGATATGGTGGTAAATTTAACACAGTTACCTATGAAAAGTGTCATCATGGATGTTGTGGTAGCAAATATTGCTCCTAAGTTTGGAATGTTACTTTCAATATCTTGGGCAAGAAGGTGGGGGGTACTTTATAGATGGATTTATCATATGCGGCAATCCCTATTTTTGGAGGAGAGAATAGGAGATTGTATAGAGAATTACAATATGTTTACATTGTCACTGATGATATGAATCCAACAAACCATCCGAATTATGCCGTATAAAAGGATTTAGGCTCATGCATGTTGCATTTAAGTGATGATAATACTAGTGGTATGTCGTAAGTTGAAAAAGAAAATTCATTCAAATGCTCTGTTGGACAAAGGGATGAGTTGTGGAAAATTTATTTTGATGGCTCTTCATCTGAAGAAGGAGCTGGAGCAGGTATTGTTTTGGTTTCCCCTAGTGGTGAGATGATAAGTTTGATGTATAAATTGGAGTTTGTAACCACAAACAATACAACAAAGTATGAGGCATTGCTATTGGGTTTAAATGCTGTAAAGGACCTAGGCATTCAACAAATTTCTATTTATGGCAACTCCGGATTGGTTGTCCAGAAGGTAAGGGACAAATATCAATTAAAGCAAGGTTTGTTGAAAGTTTATAGGAATGAGGTATGGGACATGAATGATAAATTTTTAATTGCATTTAAAATTACCGTTATTCCCAGAGATCATAATCAGACAGCTGATTCACATGCCTTACCAGCCACACATTTCAGGATTCTGAAACAAGATCAGTTAAAGTATCCCATTGAAGTCAGAGAAGGCCTTCAGTACCTGATAATATCAAACAATGGAGGGTTTTTTAAGATGACATAGAAATAAAGAAATTTCTGGAATTGAATGGTGATTTTTCAAATATGTTGATTGATCAAGATGAGGAGGAGGAAGTTGAAGAGGTTGATGAATGTTTAGAAAATGAAATTGTTGGACATAAAATTATTGAATTGAAAAGTAATTTTATTCCCAAAGGATTGGTCCTCCTTGAAAGAATTTTTTCAAAATATGATACTCCTATGAAACCAGCAATGAAATATTTAGAAGAGAATGTTGTAGAATGTAATATTGGCACAGAAGAGCATCCTAGAATGGTGAAAATTTTGAAATCTCTTTCTGCTGAACAAAGAAACAAGTACATTAAATTGTTGAAGGAGCATGTTGATGTATTTTCTTGGTCCTATGAGAAATTGAAAACTTATGACAGAAGTATTATTCAGTATAAAGTCCCTTTAAATCCTAATGTAAAACCTTTCAAACAGAAGTTAAGAAGAATAAACCTCGCCTTATTCCTAGTCATAGAGAAGGAGGTTAAAAAATTGTTGGATGCAAAAGTCATTAGTCCACTCAGATACTCATCATGGGTGGCTAACCTAGTTCTAGTCAAGAAAAAAATGGGGAGATAAGATTATGTGCGTATTTTCATAATCTAAATAGAGCTTCACTAAAATACAATTACCCATTACCTAATATTGAGCAGTATTTGCAGCAAGTAGTGGGAGCTGAGAGAATGTCAATGGTGGATGGATTTTCTAGGTATAATCAGATTGCTATGCATCCAAATGATAGGGAGAAGACATATTTTACCAATTTTGGGGGTACTTTCATGTATGACAAAATGGCATTTGTTCTAATGAATGTTGATGCAATAGAGATATGGATATAGCCTTTATTGGGGAGAAAGAAAAGTTTAATGTGATTTATTTGGATGACATTATAGTATTTTCAAAGTCTGATGAAGAACATCTAAAGCACCTCAAACAAACCTTTTTGAAATGTAGGAAATATAGATTGTCACTAAATCCAAATAATTCACACTTTGTTGTTCAGGAGGGAAAACTCCTGGGACATGTTGTTTCAGCATATGAAATAAGAATTGACCTTGAGAGAGTTAAAGTCATTTTAAAAATCAGTTTTCCTAGAAGTAGGAAGGATGTTCAGTCATTTATTGGTAAGATTGATTTTCTGAGATGGTTTATTCCTAATTTTGTTTAAAATATAAAGCAGATAACAACTATGTTGAAGAAATATCAAGAAGTGAAATGGACAACAGAGGCTAAGAATTCATTTGAGAAGATAAATAAGGCCCTTACAAAAGCTCCAGTGTTTGTGAGCCCTGATTTTTTGAAATATTTTCTGGATTTTTCCTTTGCATCACAGGAAACAATAGCTAATGTTTTACTACAGAAAAATGCAGAAGGGCTGGTGGAGTAGCCAATTGCTTTATTTAGTAAGACTCTTAGGGATTTAGAATTGAAGTATAGTACTTTGGAAAAGAAAACATATTCATTGGTAAATTCATTGAAATTTTTCATAATTTATATTTTACATTCAAATATCATTGCTTATGTTCCTAATGTTGCTATAAAAGACATTTGACTCAGCCAGTTTCTGAAGGAAAGAGGGGGAAGTGGATTGAAAACATTATGGAATATGACGTGAAAATCAAGCCTATTAAGCTAGTGAAGGGACAGGGTTTGGATAAATTGTTAGAAGACTCAAATTGTGAATCTCTTGGACTCCATTTTGTCACATACCCATACCCCATCATCATGCGGAGATAAAATTTTCATCGAGAACCTTCAATGTTCATCGAAACACAAGGCATGGTCTTGAACCACATCTCAACATTTCCAACACTATTACACTCCCTCCCATCTTCCATAGATCAGTTTGATAATATACAAGGAAATATATCAGAGGAGATCAGACAATGGAGAGAAACGCCACAGAGATCAACAATTATAAATGATCCCATAGACTAGATCCAAATCAACCGTTCAGAATTCACCCACAAAGATCAACGGTGCAGAAAGCCTGATTTGTGGGGTTGAAAAGTTACAAAACTTGCAATATCACTTCATGAAACCTACATCCTACATTGTAATTGGATCAACGGTGGAGAATCATCCCGCGAAGATCAACGGTGTGGTGATTTGAATGGAGAGCTTGGGGATTGTGGAAATCACAACACCATGATCCTGCATCCTGCATTCGACATCCTATAGTCTACAAGTTACGGAGAGGAATTTGTGGAAGGGAAATTTGAGGAAACCAAAATCTGTGAAAAGGAATTCCACATCCTGCAAACATACAAATTTGCGCAAAAGAAGATTTCTAGCAGAAAACTCATCTTTTCCACCAAATTCTTGGATCGATTTAATCATTTAGGACATTACCGATCTGGCCAATTTACCCTACAAATTAGTTCAAAATGCATTGAAGGAGAACATACATAGATGCCTATAATTTGCAAGTTATTCAAAGGTATAATGCATAAATTCCACATAACAACATATTCATCACATTCCATCAAGCAATTTACAATACAAGAAATGCAATTGCAAAGAAGAACATGGAAAAGAACACTTATCTTTCATAGAACTTGTCCCGCAACCACCTATGCCACTGCAATGTTACTCCCAACCATATGCCAGTGTGCTCCTTGGTCTCTCAGTGACACTGCCACCCCCAATTTGGGCATGATTTCCTACACGAATAATGGAACACTAGCAGACTCATACATAGCCAAGGTGAAATAACACTCATCCAAGCCAACACGGTTAGGTTTATCAGGCTATAGGGTAAAACAGTCCAGCATATGGGTTTCATAGGCCTCCTATCCAAGCCATCTCATAGTTGGGTTCACAGACTGAACAAAGTCAAGACAACCTTCACCTTTAAGGACCAGTCAAGCCAGCAGATGGGTTTATCATACTGTACACAGTCAAGCCATCTCACTACTGGGTTTATCAAGCAACCTATCCAAGATGGCATTCGCAGTTGGGTTTATCATACTGTCTTACCAAAGGTTACACACTAGGTCAACCACAATAAGACACAACCAAGACAATAGATGGGTTTATCATACTATACATAGTCAAGACATATTCCCTGTTGGGTTTATCAGGATTCCAAGGCAATGGGAAGAAAGAACTACTAAGCTAATGAGCTCATATACAGAGTTAAGAATACCTTCACAAGACCTATCTGGCCTGGATTCCCCACTACCTACACACACAACATAAGGAAGTGTCCCCTTCTCTGCTCAAGAGTCCCTCGGGATACACCTTCCCTTCCAGTGCTCTTTAGGATGTGTGTAGTGGGTTGTCTAGCCATTCTTATCTTATTGTGAGGTTCCACACTAGGTTTATCAAGCACATCCTACATCTATCCCATTCCTAATTCTTGTACATAGTTCAGACCTGAACCAGGGTGCATAATACAATAACCACAAGGACACTCTACAACACAGGCTTACTCTAGAACACGAGTAATAGGGTCTCATACACTCTGTAGTTTAAGATAATGCTGCAACACAACAATCACGGTCCTTACAAGGGAACATACCTATAGAATGTGATGGATACACACAAGTAGAGCTCCATTTCTACCACACTGTCACTAAATACTCGCAGAACGTGAAGGATACACACAGGAAGATCTCAGCTTCTGAAGAGCTTCTCGTGAATGGAGAAGGAATATGGACTGATTTTGAGCCAGCACATTCTGCCGCTCTCAAAATGTGAGACTAAATACAAATGTGAATGTGTGGGTCAACACTGGCATACGGTTCTATTGTTTTCTTGTCCATGCAAGAAAAACATGACATTCCAGGACTGGGTTCTTTACCCAATTTGAAATGCCCATACTCTTCTTCTTTCAAGCAATAACTACCTCAACCACCTTCTAGTAGAATAAATGGTTGGGAAGAGAAGAAAGAAAGAGGGAAGTTGATAGTTCTTATGGGTTCTCCCCATGACACATGGCTTTTCTCCAAGTAGGCTCAAGGTTAACATTCCCACCCCCTTATCCTTAGCAAAATCATGCCCCCTTCCCATTATTCGTTGCATTGACATAGCTGGTTGTGGGTTTTTCATTAATTTTCATATTTACATGATGTTTACAATCGTGCTTGACTTAGCACAGAAACCATAGGAATCAACCATGATCTCTTACATACCAAACATTAATCAATGATAGAGCCTTGGCATGATTCGGTATAATATTTACATCATATACATTAATGCAATTGGGTAAAAATCGGGGTGTTACATTCCCCTCCCCCTTCAATAGCATTGTCCTCTGCACTTACAAAATTTGAACAAAACGCTGCATTGGAATCACCTCCATGTTCCGTAGATTTGAATAAAAATGCATGTGCTAATCACATGGCACCATCCAGATCCCACATAGGCTCTTCAGGACCGTAGTTCTCCCACTACTCCTTTACCTGTCGGATGAATCAGTTCCATATCATGGTGACCTTCCTGTCGAGGATGCGGATTGGATCGATTCAAAACTCTCCCTCAGGTTCCACCTGAATCACATACCAATTTATCACATGGTTAGGGTCATGTATTTATTTCTTAAGCAAGGAAACATGAAAAACATTATGATCCCTAGTGCTAGAAGGCAATGCAATTCTATATGCAATTGGCCCTATTCTTTCAAGCACTTCAAACGACCCACAGTATCTAGGTGACAACTTGGCACAACTCCCAAGCTTCAAGGAACTCTTCATTTCCCTCACTCTAAGGTAAACATGATCCCTAATACTGAACTCTATGTTCACCCTATGCTTATCAACATAGATTTTCTATATGTCCTGGGCTACCTTTAGATTTTTCCTGATCTTTACAACCTCTTGCTCCATCTCCTTGAGAAATTTTGGACCAAGCATAACCCTATTCACTGGATTATCCCAAGTCACTGGTGTTCCTACATCTCTTTCCATACAAAGCTTCATATGGAATCATCCCCAAGGATGCTTGTTGTCCATTATTATACGAAAACTCTACCAGTTGTAGATAATCTTCCCACTTGGTTGGTTTGTCCATCACATACATGGGAAACATGTCTTCCAGCACTTGGTTAACTCTCTTTGTCTACCCATCAGTCTGAGGATGGTAAGCAGTGTTGAATTTTGNACAACCCCTTCCAAAAATTGGAAGTGAACTTGACATCTCTGTCAGAGACTATTGCCTTAGGAAATCCATGCAATTTGAAAATATCCTTCATGAAGATATTTGCAATGTCATCAGTCTTATGCATAGACTTAACCAGTATAAAATGAACTGCCTTCATTAACTTGTCCACAACAACCATGATGGAATCATGTTGTCTCTAGGTCATTGGAAATCCTGTAATAAAATCCATGGAAATAACTTCCCATTTCCATTATGGAACTGGAAAAGGATGAAACAAACCTACAGGGTGTTGATGTTCAACCTTTACTTGCTAACATTTCATGCACCTTGAAATGTATTCAACTATGTCCTTTTTAATTCCTAGCCAAAAGTACTGCTTTCTGGCTATAGCAATTGTCTTTTGATATCCTAGGTGACTAGAATATGGATCTTGATGGATCTCATCCATAACAACTCTCCTCAAATCTACTACCTTCGAAATGTAAATTCTTCCTTTATAAGTAAGAATCCCATCTTCTTCCATTTTATATCCCTCATATCTCTTCTCAAGAATTTTTTGCTGCAATTTGTCTTTTACTTGCACATACATTTCATCTCTAGCAGTATGATTAACAATATGCTGCCTCAAATCTAATTGGAAAATACTAAGAGATGCCACATGCATTTCCTGCACCATCTGCTGAGTGCATCAGCTACCTTATTCTGTTTTTCTTTTATGTGCTTGTTTTCAAAATAAAACTCACGTAAAAACTCCAGCCATCTAGCTTTCCTAGCATTCCAAGTAGGCTGATCAAATAAATACTTTAGACCATAATGGTCTGTCTTTAACTCAAATATTATACCCATCAAGTAATGCCTCCACATCTTGAGAGCATGTACTATGGCTACAAGTTCCAGATCATGAGTAGAATAGTTCTTCTCATGATCCTTCAACTTTCTTTTTCTCTAAGTCTACAACCTTCAATACTAGTGCACTGGTGAGAATATTCTTCAACTGTTGGAAGCCTTCTTCACACCTTAATGTCCATTCAAACTTTATACCCTTCTTTTGCAAAGAAGTAATGGCATGTGTAACCTTGGAGAATCCTTCAATGAATCTCCTTTAGTATCCTGCAAGTCCCATAAAATATCTTACATTTGTCACATTTCTTGGAGTAGACCAATTCATAATGGCTTCTATCTTTTCAGGGGCCACAGATATACCCTCTTCTGAGATAATGTAACCTAAATACTAAATTCTATCTCTATAGAAGTCACACTTGCTCAACTTTGCATACAATCGATGCTCCCTAAGAAACTGTAATGTTAATCTCAAATACTCTTCATGTTCTTCCTCATTCTTAGAATAAAAAAGAATGTCATCAAGGAAAACAAGAACAAACTTGTCCAAATACCTGCTGAATACACTATACATAAGGCACATAAATGTAGTTGGTGCATTTTTGAGACCAAATGGTACCACTACAAACTCATAATGTCCATACCTTGTTCTAAAGGTTGTCTTATGAATGTCTTCATCCTTAATTCTCACCTGATGGTAACCCGACCTTAGGTCAATCTTGGAAAATACCTTTGCTCCTCTCATTTGATCAAAGAGGTCATCAATCCTAGGAAAAGGATACTTGTTCTTTACTATGAATTTTTCCAGCTGTCTGTAATCAATACATAATCTGAGTGTACCATATTTCTTATTTACAAAAAGAACTAGTGCTCCCCAAGGAGACATGCTGTGTCTGATATACTTATTTTCCAACAACTCTTGTAGTTGCATCTTCAGCTCTAGCATTTCTGGAGTACTCATTATGTAGGGTGTCTTGGAAACTGGTGCTACTCCTCATAGAAGTTCAATTGTGAAATCAATGTCCCTCTTTGGAGGAAGCCCTGGAATCTCATTAGGAAACACATCCCTGATTTCCTACAACACATGAAATTCCTCCAACCTAGGAGTTTCACTCTCTATTGCCTCCAAAATATGAGCTGCATATAACTGGAAACCTTTCATATAGAACTTCTTCAATTGCATTGCAGAAGCCTACCTCATATAAATCACCTTTGGAATGCCTTTCAAAATCCTTGGGTTGCCTTCTTCATCCACGCACTCAAAATCCTTGTTATAATAGTCAATATTTACTCTGTGAACTTCTAATCAATCCATTCCAATGAGAATATCATAGGAACCAAGCGGTAGAACATTCAAATCTACACAAGTGGCCAATCCATTCATAACAAATGGACATTTCTCCACCACTTAACTAACCTTTCTCTTAGTTCCAGTAGCTAGTTGAACTAACCAAGATTTGCTATGATTTACTTTCTTAAAGGCACAAATCTCCACTACTCTAGGAGTAATGTAACCGTGAGTAGAAATAGGGTCAATCAAGATAGAAATAGATTTCTCAACAATATTACCTGCAACTTCAACCACAGTTGACTTGTGATCTACCTGGAGGTCCTCTAGTGTTGCATAAATCCTAGGGACAACCCTTGCTACTTGACCCATGGTTTCTGCTTCTTGAATGTTGTAAGCTAGCCTTGCACTCTCATTCTCAACTGGGAAATTCCTATGCATGTGGGGTTCTCGACATCTCCAACATTGGAGTGGTTCTCTGTTCTACTATGTATCTCTTGGTCTTTCTCCCACCAATCTAGCTAGCTACTTTTTCACTTGGGATGGCTTCTTCTGCTGATTCCTAAAACTAGAAGGTTTGAACCCTTTCTTCCTTTGGTCCGTCTTCTCATTCTTCTTGTCTTTCCATGACTTATGGTAATTAGGTTTCCCTTTTCTATGCTCATAGAAATACTTATCCTTCCTAATTGCTTCTTTAATATTTCTAGGCTCATAAAAATCAATTATGTCCTTGTAAGACTGAGGCAATCCACTCAGGAAATGCTGAATTTTCACATTTTCATCTTTGATGTACCTAACATATCTCAACAATTCTAGGAACCTATTTGCATACTCTTCCATGGTATACTGTCCCAGTATTAGCTCATGGAATTCTTTGATCTTGTCATCATAGTACCTATCAAAGAGGTATTTTTTCTTGAAATACTTCTAGAACCATTTCCACTTAAGTCTCCTTTCATTGATCCTTCTTACTTGTTTGAAGTGCTCCCACTAGATGGATGCCTTTCCATTCAAATTGAATATGGAAAACCTTCCCTTTATATTCCCTGAATAATCCTGAACTTGGAAGTACTTCTTTATTCCAAGAAGCCAAGCTTCAGCTTCTTGTTCAGTATTCACCTCGCCATCGAACGTAGGAGGTTTATCCTTCTTAAATTCATCCCAAGAGTGATCTCTATGGGGCCTATTCCTCTTTCCCTTGTGAGAATAAGAGCTTGAATCCCCACTTGATTCTTTTGACTCAGACAATCTACTAGCAGGCCTTCTTCTTCTTCTGGTACTGCTCTTACTACCTTTGGGTTTTACTGTACTCTGTCCAGAGTCTATCTTTATTTGCAAGTCTATCAAACTCTGCAACATAGCAGCATTCAACTGATGCTGCTCTTCCTGAGATTTAATCAGGATTTTCATAGTGGCTGCAATATCCAACGGTATCTCTTGGAATCTCCTTCCATTAGACTCTATGTCATCATTTCCAACTCGGACATTTTCCCCCATGGAATCTCTCGCACGCTTGTAGGATTCTCGAGCATGATATTCGTCATGGTTTCTCATGGATGTACCACAATTTAGTCTTCCAAAATATACTATGACTCTACAAAATGTGTTATCAACACCATTTGTTAGACACACATAAATTCAAAATCAAATCCATTTGCTTACTGTCACCTAGCCTATCTAGGCCCAATGCTGTAACCGACGGCTTTGGCTAGTTGAGTCTCGGCCCATCCAGGACCAATGTTGTAACCTACAGCTCCAATACCATGATGTAGTGTACTACAAGTTGGTATTAGAGGGTACTCTTGACTGCGTTTTGGCCCATCAAGGCCCAATGCTGCAACCTACAACTCTGATACCATGCTATCACGTACCCATACCCCATCATCATGCGGAAATAAAATTTTCATCGAGAACCTTCACTGTTCATCGAAACACATGGCATGATCATGAACCACATCTCAACATTTATAACACTATCATGATCTCTCCCATCTTCCATATATCAGTTCGACAATATGCAAGGATAGATCTCAGAGGAGATCAGACGGTAGAGAGAAATGTGATGTAAATCAATGATCGTAAATGATCCTGCAGACTGGATCCAAATAAACGGTTCATAATTCACCCGCAAATATCAACGGTGCAGAAAGCCCAAGTTGCGGGGTCGAAAAGTTACAAAACTTACAATATCACTTCTCACAACCCGCATCCCGCATCTCACATCGGAAATGGATCAATTTCGAAGAATCATCCTACGAAGATCGATGACGCAAAAATTTAAATGGTGGGATTAGGGATTGTGAAAACTATGACACTGCGATCCTACATCCCGCATTCTACATCTCATAGCCCGCAAGTTGTGGAGAGAAATTTGTGGAAGGGAAATTTGTGAAAACCAAAGTTTATGAAATGACATTCCACATCCCGCATCCCGCAAACTTGCAAATTTGTGCAAAGGAATATTTCTAGTAGAAAACTCAACTTTTCAACTGAATTCGGATTGATCTGATCATTCAGGCCATTATCAATCTGTCCAATATACCCTACAACTTAGTTCAAAATGCATTTATGGAAAATATACATAGATTCCTATAATTTGTGAGTTATTTAAAGGAATAATACATCAATTTTACATAACAACATATTCATCACATTCCATCAAGCAATTTACAATACAAGAAACACAATTGCAGAGAATAACATGTACAAGAACACTTATATTGCACAGAACTTGTCCCTCAACCAGCTATGTCACTGCAGCATTCCTCCCAACCACAGGCCAGTGTGCTCCTTAGCCTCTCAATGACACTGCCACCCCCGATTTGGGAATGATTTCCTACAGGAATAAGGGAACACTAGAAAACTCATACATATCCAAGGTGAAATAACACTCATCCAAGCCAACATAGTTGGGTTTATCAGGCTACAAGGTAAAACATTCTAGCAGATGGGTTTCACAGGCCTCTTAGCCAAGCCATCTCACAGTTGGGTTCACAGACTGAACATAGTCAATCCAACCTTCACCTTTAAGTACCAATCAATCTAACAGATGGGTATATTAGACTGTACATAGTCAAGCCATTTCACTACTGGGTTTATCAGGATACCTAGCCAAGCCAGCATTCACAGTTGGGTTTATCAGACTATCCTACCAAAGGTTACACACCAGGTCAACCACAACAAGACACAGCCAAGCCAACAGATGGGTTTATCAGACTATACACAGTCAAGCCATCTTCAACGTTGGGTTTATCAAGATTCCAAGGAAATGGGAAGGAAGAACTGCTAAGCTATTGAGCTCATATATAGAGCTAAAAATACCTTCACAAGACCTATCTGGCCTGGATTCCCCACTTCCTACACACACAACACAAGGAAGTGTCCCCTTCTCTGCTCCACAGTCCCTCGGGCTACACCTTCCCTTCCAGTGCTCTTCAGTATGTGCATAGTAGGTTCAACATCCACTCTTATATTATTGTGAGGTTCCACACTAGGTTTATGAACCACATCCTATGTCTCTCCCATCCCTAAGTCTTGTACATAGTTCAGACTCAAACCAGGGTGCATAATACAATAATCACACAGACACTCTACAACATAGGATTACTTCACGAGTAACATGGTCTCATACACTCTATAGTTTAATATAATGTTGCAACATAGTAATCACAGTCCATCCAAGAGAACATACCTGCAGAACGTGATGGATACACACAGGTAGAGGTTTGCTGCTACCACACTATCACTAAACACTCGCAGAATGCAAAGGATACACACAGGAAGATCTCAGTTGCTGAAGAGCTTCCTGTGAATGGGGAAGGAATATTGATTGATGTTGAGCCAGCATGTTCCACTCCTCTCAAAATGTGAGAGTAAATCCAAACGTGAACGCATGGGTCAACAATGGCATACATTTTTTGTCTTTTCTTGTCCATGCAAACAAAACATGACATTCCAGGACTAGGTGCTCTGCCCAATTAAAAATTTCAGTACTCTTCTTTTTTCAAGCAATAACTACCTCAACCACCTTTTGGCAGAATAAATGGTTGGAAAGAGAAGACAACAGAGAGGGTAGTTGACAATTCTGATGGGTTGTTCCCATGATACATGGATTTTACCCAACCATGCTCAAATTTAGCATTCCCACCCCCTTATCCTTAGGAAAATCATGCCCCCTTCTCATTATTCATTGCATTGACATAGTTGGCTGTGGGTTTTTCATTAATTTGCATGTTTACATGATGTTTCAAATGTGCTTGAATTAGCACAGAAACCATAGGCATCAACCATGATCGCCTATATATCAAACATTAATCAATGATAGGGCCTTGGAATTGAGATCCTTGTCATGATTCGATATAATATTTACATCACATACATTAATGCAACAGGTTCAAAACTGGGGTGTTACACATTTGATGGAAGAACAATCAGTACCAGAATAATTGCAAGCAGGGCAGGACAAAGAGAAAATTATGGACAGGTATGCAGATTCAGTTTGGTATGCCAACATAGTTTATTTTTTATTATATTTATAGTGTCCTGATTATTTAGACAAAAAAGCAATTAGATCACTGAATTTGAAGGCCACTAAATACTGTTTAATAGATCAACAATTACTTTGGAAGGATCTAGGAGGGATATTGCTCAGATGTTTAAACAAGTCGGAAATTGAGGTATTTATTTCAGAATCACATGAGGGTGCTTGTGGAGGACATAAATACTGGAAGGCTACTGCTTACAAAATATTTATATCTCGGTACTATCGGCCTTCTCTTTTTTCTGATGTATATCAACAAGTAAGAGCTTGTGTTCCATGTCAAAAGTTTGCTGGTAAACAAAAACTTGTGTCTTTACCATTAAATCCCATTGTAGTTAATGCTCCTTTCCAGTAGCGGGGTTTAGAATTTATAGGAGAAATAAACCCTACTTCTTTTGGACAACATAGATGGATTCTTACAGCTACATATTTTTTCACCAAATACGTAGAAGCCATTCCTACTAAGAATGTAACTGATAAGGTGATAATTAATTTTATTCAAGAGAATATCCTGAGTAGATTTGGATGCCCTAAAATATTGTTGACTGATAATCCTAAATCCTTCAAGTCTAAGGCTATGGTTACATTCTTTGAACAAACTGGAATTGTTCTAAAACATTATACACCTTATTACCCTCAGGGAAATGGGTTAGCTGAATCAACAAATAAACACATTATTCAAAGCATTAGAAAGTTGTTAAGTTAGAATAAGAATTCATGGGATTCAATGCTAAAATATGCACTTTGGGAAGATAGGATAACTACTAAGAAGGAAATCAGTTCCTCTCCATTTAAATTAGTGTATGGAACTGATGTTGTATTTCCAGTTCAGCTAGGTCTTCCAATAATGAAATTCTTTCAAGATAGTTTGGAGGAACCTAATGATATTCAAAGGATATTTTTTTCACTTATTGACTACAAGAAGAACGTGAAGCGGTAGAAGAAAAGGCTCAAATGTACAGAAAGGAAATCAAAGAAAGGTTTGATAGGAAGATTAAGGAGAAGACCTTTTCTTATGGAGACATGGTTTTAAGGTGGGATGCCCGAAAGGAAAAAAAATGTAAGCATGGTAAATTTGACAATCTGAGGTTTGGTCCTTTCATAATTTCAAATCTGTTGGAGAACAATACCTTCATATTGTATAACTTGGAAGGTGAAGAATTTCTTAATCCAGTGAATCAACGATTCCTCAAGCACTTTTACAAATAATGAAGGTAAAATACTTGTCTTTCATTGTATATACTAGTGTGATAGAGATTGAATAAAGACTCCATAACCCAATGGAATGTTTTCAGAGTAGAAGACAAGATCAGTTAGATGGCATGAGGCACTGCTCTACAGGTTCTTGAAGCTTCACGAGGACTTCACCCTGCAACAAGAGCCAATGTTAGGAACTAGATTTTGCTCTTAGTTTATCTAATCATTTTGTCCTAATTTTCAACTTTTAGTTTGTTATGATTTTATCTTTTATGTTGGTTTTAATAATTTTTTGACAATCAGTAGTTTTTGTTGGATTTAATGCTTTTAATGGTTGAATGATTTCATTATTTTTGGTCTCAAGGTTTATATTTTTGGATTAGTTGATATGTACATCTTCAAACTTTCAAAAGCTTATACTAAAAGTCTATTTCAAGTATGATGCTTTATTACTAACCCTTTTCTTAAAGCATTGGTTAAAATTATGCAAAAGAGGATTCCTATAGCGCAGGAGTGAAGGTTAAAGAATGGTAGCTCTACAAGAATCTTGTTTTGTGAAATCATGGAAAATAATGGTGTTGCTGAGTAATAAAAAGTAGAAGGACTCATTTTACACCTATAAGGAGGGAGTGATACATGTATAAAGCTCAGTAATCATTGTGACAAGTGTATGAAAGGAAGAAAGGGTTATAAAGGAGAATTGTGGCTGTAGGAAAGTTGAATTAGTGGAATCCCTTGAACACATAATATTATGTGGGTTCATAACCCCTTAACAATAGTGACAATTGAACGAGTTGTTTCCAGGATTGTCGCCAAAGATCATGTGCTCACCTGTCATTTCTTAATTTGACAAAAAATATTGAAGGAATTGGGGGTAGTTCTGGTCATTGAAGAGAGAACTATGGAGGTTTGCTGGACACATATGAAGACATGAGAGCACATGTTCAGTAGTTGAGATCATCATCGTGACAGGCGTGTAACCAGACAGAGAAATTATTAACTCAATTGTGATTTTCACTAACAGAGGGTTAGTTTTTGTGGGAAATTTTAAAAAATTCTGAATTTGTTGTACCAATTTTACTTAGCTATCAGTTTCATTGCTATAGTGAAGCATTTTTTAAAATATTTTTCAACTCTTTTAGAAATAAATTCACAGGTTAGGGTTTCACAGCATAAATGAAAAAGAGTGGTAAAACGAATAGAGTTGAGCCCATGGATACTAGCTGGGAAGAAGAGTTTCCTAAGTGTGCAACAATTTTTCAAAGGGCTGGTTGGTTTGAGTTTTTCCAAAGAATTAATGGTTTCAGCCTAGAATTGTCATACAGATTTGCACAAGGTGTTGATAAGAACATTGTTTAATTTGAAACCCTAAAATTAAAACTCACCAAAGAGTTAATTGAAAAAGCCACATGTATAGAAGGCGAAGGAGAATTTTTGTTTAAGAAGATACCTTTTTTACTTTCAACTCAAAATATTTCTTATTTCCAGAGGTTGGAACCCTAGAATGGGGCAAGGGTGTTTAGTTACATAAATTCTAGCCTGAATGGAGAGAGGTTATTAGAATTATACATATTTACATTACCTGTGAAGGAAAATTTACCTTATTTTTCAAGTATCACATTAGATTCCTCCAACATCTACATCAAGAGTAAAAAATCAATTTACCCTTTTCCTTTCTAAAGATCCTGCAAAAAATGTCAGATAGAGTAAAAGGGCAAAAATATCACACTCAGTAGTCTATCTTTCATCTTGGACTTATAAAATCGATTGTTGACACAGTTCTTCAAAAAAAGGGTAGAACCTAGGAACATTTTATGTTTTGGTCAGGTATTCAAACTCAATAAGAAGGTCAAACCAAGAAGAGACAAATGAACAAACAACATTGCCTTGCAAAGAGATTAAAAAGAGAAATAGTTGAAGAGATGGTGAAAGATAGTATTCAAGAAGAAGATTCAATCCATAAATTCGAGAACTCTATGTATGAAGAGAGTAGAGAAACAATTAATGAAAATCAAGAGAAATTTTTAGAGAATATAGAAGAAAGTCATAGAGTTGATACAAAGTAGGAAGAGGGTAATATTTCTTTAGAACATAATCAAAATATCACAGATGTACAAGAAAGTATACTGGAGTTTCCTGTGACAGACAATTTGAAAGCTGATAACCCACAGAGTTCAGGTGAAAAATATAAAGAACAGTCATTTGCAGCATGATTAAAATATGAAATGGTACAACTTTCAACTATTAAGTATCAGAGAAAATCATTAGTAATTCTAGGAGGAGATGAAACAAGATGGAGACCTAAAACAAGAGCAAAAAACAAGTTAACGCTTAGCATGAAAAAGATTTTAAATCCAAAATTTGCTAAAGAGAAAATGACTGTAATTGAAGACTCATCATCTCAAGAAGACTTGGAGGATGAAGAAGTCCTAGACTCTAAGTTGTTTTAGAGTAGAAAGGAACATTTAGTAACTCTAATATCATCAGTAGACAAAGACAAGGATAGCTCTCTAGAAGTTCCTATAGAGGAAGCATATAAAGAAGATGAAGATGATGATTTGATTTTCATAAAAATGAATATTCCATGGTTATCAGACAAGATCTCTACAGTAAAAGAGGGACTATGCATAGATTCTAAAATTGAGAATCTACAGAAAATAGTGAAGCAATGAAAGTATCAAATTAGTTTTCTGAGTGACACAAATGAAGGTTTAGTCATGGCTAACAAAACGTTAAGGGAGGACTTAAATGACATAAAAAATCATTATTAGGAGTCAATTTCTGNTCAAAATGGGCCTCCTAAAAAAAATTAATAAAATAATAGTTAAAATAATAAAATAATATTTATTAATTTTGGAGGAAGAAAAGAAAAAAAATACTTTTTTTGTTTGTATTTTTGACATATCTCCCCGTTTTTTTACTCAAATTTCGATCATGAGAGCTCATTGGATGCGGAATTAAATTATGCATCCAATGAGTACCCACTAAGCATGTGATGATGATGTCATCATCATGGTTTTTTCAGGTATTTATTGTTTTTGGGGTAGCAGGTTCTGTCAAAAGTATGTCGAGTGGGTACTCGTTGGATGCAGAATTTAATTCCACATCTAACGAGCTCTCCCGGTCGAAATTTGAGTAAAAATATGGGGAGATATGTCGAAAATACAAAACAAAAAAAGTAGTTTTTTTTATGATACCTATCCCCAAATTTATATTAAAAAGGTGTTTAAGACCTATACGATATTTCAAATTTAAATCAATTTAATTGGCTAACACATGATGATATGGAATTTGAGTTAAAGTTAAAAGGCCCATTTTGAGTTGAAATTTCCTCTAATGTTCGAAGGAAGCTCTAAGAAGAAAGAAGTAGACTCAAAATCAATTTAAGGAATTGAATCAAACAATTAAGGTTTTAACCCAACAAAATGAAAGACTATCGAAGAATGTTGAAGACTTGGAAGTAGAACAACAAAGAACCAAGAGAAAATTACAATCTTTTGAAGGGATAGCATTGTTGGCTGAAGCAGCCAAGAACCTATAAGGATTACTACTGACAAGTGTCATGTAGTTAACTTTTGTAATAGTAAATTATTTATTTTGAAAAGACAACCATCTTAGTAATAGTTTCGAATATTAACCTAAATTCTGTTAGTTTGTTATGTAAATATTTTGGGATGAAACAAAGATAAAAGAAATAAATGAGATGTTAGGAGGGTTAGAATTTTCACTCAAGGAGAGGCCTTTTTGTGCTATAATATCTCAAGTTAGCACTCACAAATCTTATGTAAGTGGATGAATATTTTTATTATAATATATAAATGGATAATCCTTTTTACCTATCATGTTGTTTCATTTCTAATCAGGTTGATTACTTGGTCTACAATTTCATTTCTTGTTTAAGGGTTTTATTCATGTAAATGCTTGTAGCTTGTGGGTGAAATTAGTGTTTCATGTGTAATGTTTATGGTTTATTGGGATGTGTTTGATCCCCAGTTTATCTACTTGTGCATAATTCAATTATGTATTAGCTTGTTGTTGTTTTTCCTCCTTATTGATGAAGTTTTAAAACAAAACTATAAACCAAAAACCTAAAAAACCAATTCTATTTTATTTTTGTCTGAGATTTTGTTAGCTTGTTTTTGTGGTAGTCTAGGAACAATTTATAGCACTAACACAAGCATAACGAAACTTGAATTGCTAACATAAGCATGAACATCAACATAAACAACAAACATAGGCAATCATCATCACACAAAAGAATTCATGTTGTAACCCATATGGGAAAAATGACAAGGCACTCTTCATCTGGCAATGAGAAATATATGGCACCTTCAGTCTGCATTTAACCACGGACTATCCTAGATCTAGATTTCTGATCATACTCTCTTTTTATCTCACACTCTCTATCTTATTTCTCCTAATCTACTGCTACCATATACTGATCCACACACAGCCTGGATCGACCTCTCTGGCATCTGCACCTCTCTAGCGAAGCGTCTCTTCTACTGCACTGCCTCTGACTTCCTCCTACAAACTTACGATTACTCTACCACTCATATCTCATAGATTCCCTCGGCTCTCTCAAATATCTTCCCTCTCCTAAGATACCAAAGATTAAAACAACAACCAATGGCCCACATCAACCAAATCCAACCTTCTAGCTACTGAAAAACCAACCAAAAAACAACCTTCTAAATATTGAATCCCTCTTATTTATACTATTTTACATGAACATGAAGGGTCGACTACAGACAAAAATTATGCTAACTATCAACATCATCTGCCTCTCGGGCTACATCTGTGGCAATCATGACTTGACATAGGGCACTAATGACCTTACTTACAGCATGTGTTTACTTGTGTGGAATCCGTAGAATTAAGATCAGTTTAGCACCCATGATCATCCTTTCACTTTTGACCTTTATTCTGCACTTGTGCTACTGCTTAAGACTTCTAGCATATTCCTTCTACATAGTTCTCTTTTCCACACAGGTGACCTCTTTTGCACCTATTCCTTCTTCTCTACATCTTTCCTCATCCATCATTTCCTTTGTCCGCACATATTTCCTTACTTATGCTTGTGCTACAGACTGATTCTTGCACATTTCTTCTCTTGCGCTTATTTCTTGCTTACTTTCCCTAGGCACAACACACATCCTGAAATTCCTCCTTTCCACTATCTATTCAACATCCCATTCCTCCATCATTGTTTCTCCCATCCTCCATAACCCATTGCACTCCCTTCCTCCACGTTCACCCCCTCCTGCCCCACCACCCATTCCACTCTAGCCTTGGAACCTTCCATTTTTCCCTCAAACTCCATCCATATACTACCCCATACACTCCACCATCATCCATGCTCCCTTCTGTGCACTCCATCCTCCTTGCAGACTCCACCTTTCTCCTCCACACTACACTCCACTCCATTCGCATCCCTCCACAGTCGTCACCTCTCCTTGATTGGAACCATCCTATCTCCCTCCACTCCACCTCCTTCTCCCACCTTTTGTTTCATCCCCATCCTTCTACTGCACGCCATCCCACACTCCCCATATGCATTCCCATCCGTGCTCGATCCCCATCCTTCTATTGCTCCACCCTCCGCACTCCCCATCTGCACTCCAATCATCACTCCATCCCCATCCTTCTGTTACTCCACCCTGACTTAGTTAACCTAATCATTAATTATTTAATTATTATCTTATTTTATGTTTGTTACACTCTGTAACCAAATCGACAACTCCACTAGGGAGAGTTCCTAGTTGTTTTTCTTTTGGGTTTTGGTATTCAATGTACTTGAATTGCTCTTAATTTCTCTATTTCTATGTCGGATCTGGGGACATGTTTTCCCAGTAAGGTCCTTATTAAATTTGGTCTTATCTTTTTTTTCCTATTTATATTCCTTCTTCTTCATGTACGCGGGTTTCGCATTCACAGTCGCATATACATGCGGGTTTTCCTTGAAAAGTTACGTATGTACGCACCTTTACTAAGAACAATCATGTATGCTTTGTTTTCTAGCCTTACTTGGAGGATTAAGCGTTGATGGGTGAGTTTTGATGGTTTTTGAGTCTTCTTGGATGCTTCTGGTGTCTGTATACACCCTATGTTTCTGACCAGAGACTGCTTTTAGTTTATTTTTTAAGCTTTGTTCTTGTCATCCATTTATCCATTTTTGTTTTTGAGATTAGTGCATTAGGTATATTTTATCTTAATGCCTTGCTTGGCTGTTGTTTTTGAGTGGTTGTAGGGTCTGGGGGTCGTAGAGTCATTTATTTGCTCATATATCTCATTTATTGCAAAAATACAAAAATATTTTTTTTTTGGAATATTTATGCATCTCTTGCAATTTGCATTGGCACAGTACTTGAATTAGGTTTGTTTATTGTTATTATAGTTATATTTTCATATAGGAATGATTGCACTTACATTTGAAGGAAAATTCTTGCACCTCATGTAGTGGCATGCCTTGTTCTTCATTATACACATTGCACTTGGCATTGCTTGTTAGTTCTGCATATTTACTTCACTGTTGAGTCATAACTTCATTAGTTGCATGACCATTTACCCTTTTGAGTAATCACAACCAACTAAAATCAACGCGTAATAAAATGAATTACACTCTTTTATTTTCTAGGGTGCATCAACAAAAATAGGTTTTAGGGTCTTGGGATAGTTCATCGTGAGTTAATTCTCCAATACCACTAAACAAAACAAGTAGGTGTCTATCTAGGTGAGAGTGTGAAACCCTTGATATAATTAGTCTTTATTGGGACACTCCTCTTACAAAGGAGTTAAGATCGAGGAAGTGCACGTGATTGTGATTGGGATGACCCTTGGTCACTTTCTATGAGCACCAGAGATATTTCCAGGGTTGTATTCGTATATGGGGGTCTTTGAGGTATTTATTGGTCAACCCTTGGGGTACCAGTTGTGCTTTCAGGATTTGATCTTTGCTACACTTCGCATACAGTCAATCCCACCTAGTACTGTCTGCCTAAGAATTGGTTATATTGAGGTGACCTTAGTTTCCTTACTTAGGTTATTGAGGGGGTATTTGCAAAGGTTATTCTATATGTGTCCTAGCCAGCTAGGGGTTAGAAAGCATAGTCACTATATGCATTGAAGATGAGGGCCACTATAATTAGTTACAAACCTTCACTTCTTGTGTATGGGAGTCTCAAGCCTCTCCTAGGCGAGACATACTTGCTTCATTCGAAATATCACTTATCCTACCCTTAGTTTGCTTGTGATTTGGATTTATATTTTCTTAGGTGTATGCTCTATGCATGGTATTTTACTTAGCTTTGTGTAGCTAGATTTAGCCTTTTATTTTTGTTGATTCATTATGGATCCAAGTGCGGCACCTTGTTGTTCTCGTTGTTTAGCATGGCTTCCGTATTCCATGTCTCCTCTTCCTTTGGGAGAGAGAATTGGACATTCTAGGAGGACTTATTCTCAATTTGATTCTCACACCATGGGCGATCGTGTGTCTGAGATTCTTGAGAAGCCCAATTCACCTCATCCCTTGTGGGAGGATGAACCCCCAAGCACATATGGGAATCTGTCAAGGTCTGGTCCCCTTTCAACTGAGCCGTCACATGAATATTTTTCACACTACATAGACCATGTGCACACACATCACCATTATTGGATTCTAGGTGATGAGACACCATGCATCCATGAGCACTATCACTAGTAGGTATGGCATGCCTGATGTTCCCAAGACTGGCCCAGTACCCCATGTGGAGTCGGATGTTGACCCTGGTACTACTCTTGGGGGAACTTCCATTCCTTTCCATGTGGAGAGGTTTGGTAGCACTAGTCACATTACACATTCCATCCCTGTGGTGGAATTTCCTTCACACACACACACATCCTGGTCCTAGCACTAGTGTTCCTATTCAGGGACCAGAACCTAGACATGTGAATATTGGGGGCACGAGTTGTATTCCTTCACATATTCCATCATTTTCAACACCAATCCCTTCAAATTTTTTTTTGAACTCACATCCTCTTCCTCACCCTTGTTGGCCTTCCAGTCAGAGTTCGACTACTAGACATGTCCATTCTACTTTTTCTAACACCATAGTGTCATAGGTCCATGTGCCTCCTTATGTGTTAGCAGGACATCTGTCTTCCCATGGACCATCTTATGGACCTTTCCATGGACCATCTCATGGTCCAGTTTATGGAACCTCTTATGGACCTTCTTACAGACCATCTTACATACAAACCTACACACCTTAGGGGATGGGTATAAACCCGTGTATTAGTCACCTAATTATGTCTTTACAGCATCTCGGTCTCAAGGTACCTCAAATCACAATCCTTACATGCAACTCTATATGGGTCATGTTATAGCTAATTTTACCAGATATGGTTGATCACATGTTTATGGCCTTCCCTATCCCTCTACAGGCTCTTTTAGACCCCATGGACTGATATTATACTTTGATGTTTCCAAGTTCATCCCTAAAAATCACATGTTTATTGTTGTACGTGAGTTTTAATCCCATACTCGCATGTACAGGTGACTTTTGAACTCAAACCCATGTACATCGAGATGTGTGCATAAATACAAATATTTTTGGAGTTTTCCTTCATATGATTCCAAACCACTTGAATATTGGCCTTCCATATGCCTCGATATCACTCAGATTTGACCCTCCATTATCCCTTTGGAGTGTTATATAAGGAACCTCTTGGATACATTGAAGAGGAGGAATTGAAGAGCAATCTCTTATTTGAATAATAGAAATATCTTTTCCTATCCAATAATGTGCAATTGAATTAATATTGAATCCATGGATATCTTTAATTGCTTATACATTGTTGATTATATATACTAGAGTAGGTCTAACACCATATTATATAGAATGCTTGTCTTGTTTGCTGTTGTTGAGAGAAAATCGCTAGCACAAGATGGATTGGAAAAATCTCAATGGGGATCTACTTCAATCGTCCGAAATAAGGTATGATTCAAGGTCCATTGGTGTTAGATGTTTGGTTTCTCTTTCATATTGGGAAGGGATTGATTTCTTGTGTCTAGCTGTCTATTTTGGTACACCCCA
The DNA here is from genome assembly GCA_001517045.1 of Pseudotsuga menziesii. Taxonomy (NCBI): domain Eukaryota; kingdom Viridiplantae; phylum Streptophyta; class Pinopsida; order Pinales; family Pinaceae; genus Pseudotsuga; species Pseudotsuga menziesii. Next base: position 398,361 of record LPNX011153683.1, on the reverse strand, counting down.
AGCCATAGGAAGTTTCTCTTCATAAACAATTGGCGACTCCATTGGGACATGTCCTACTATGCGAATAGAGGTGTCGAGGTTCAAAATAGTATTCCATCATCTGATTACTAGTTATTGATGTATACCGTTAACAGATGTGAGATCACCCACCGATAATGAAAATGGGAATCAAGGTAATAGAGTGCAATCTAATAAGTGTGAATAGATGTGTTGAGGTTGAACACTTGGAATAATCCATCAATCAGGGGACACTGATGTATTCCAAAAACTTTTGATGGTGAGAGAACCTACCATTGATGACTGTAAGTCTCAAGGCACTCAAATGACTCTAGACTCCTTTCCCCAGTGGGAAGGGATTGATTTATCATCTCTATCTGTCTGTTGTGGTACACCCCAAGACACAGGAATTTTCTCTCCATAACAGAATTGGTGACTCCACTGGTTCTTCATCACTCCACTTTTGGGATGGATTTTATAATGTATTTCAGCCATCATGTTACCCCTCTGACCTCACACATTAGGGGGCATTTGTTATAGATGATTTTACCACACATGGTTAATCACATGTTTATGGCCTTCCCTGTCCCTCTACAGACTCTTTAGACCCAATGGAATAATATTATACTTTGATGTTTCCAAGTTCATCCCTTAAATCCCTCCCCATTGGAGTCACCAATTCTGTTACAGAGAGAAACTTCCTATGGCTTGGGGTGTACCAAAACAGACAACTATACACGAGAAATTAATCCCTTCCCAATATGCAAGAGAAACCTAACATCTAACACTAAGGGACCTCGAATCATACCTTATTCTAGATGGTTGAAGTAGATCCCCGTTGAGATTTTTTCGATCTTGCTTGCGCTAGCAATTTTTTCTCAACAACAGCTAACAAAACAAACATGCTATATAATATGGTGTTAAATATACTCTAGCATATATAATCAACAATGTATAAGCAATTAAACCTATCCATGGATTCAATATTCATTCAAATGCACATTATTGAACAAGAAAATGTATTTCCATTAATCAAATTAGAGATTACACAAGTGAAAACCTTTGTCGGCACATCTGCGAACCGGAGAAATCGATTCCTCCACCTAGGACTCCACCACCTTAATCCTTCATCTCTCGATAGCAATATCACAAGAAAAGGAAATATTGGGAAGAACAAAAATTTCTCCAAAGGGACAAAGGGATGTAGACTCAAGTATATGCAAGCTATGGCAACAATGGACTATAGTTTCATTGCTCTTCAGTTCCTCCTATTCAATGTATCCAAGCGGTTCCTTATATAGCACTCCAATGGGGTAATGGAGGATCAAATCTGAGCGATCTAGATGAATATGGAAGGCCAAGAGTCAAGTGGTTCAGACACACATGAAGGAAAACTCCAAAAATATTTGGATTTATGCACACATCCTGATGTACACGGGTTTGAAGTCAAAATTCGTGTGTGGACTCGAGTATGGGATTAAAATTCATGTACAACAATAAAAAGATATTTTTTAGGGATGAAATTGGAAATATAAAAGTATAATATCAGTCCATGGGGTCTAAATAGTTTGCAGAGGGACAAGGAATTCCATAAACATGTGATAAACCATGTGTGGTAAAATCAGCTATAACAGATGCCCCCTAATGTGTGAGATCAGAGGGGTAACATGATGGCTGAAATAAATTATAAAATCCATCCCAGAAGTGGAGTGATGAAGAACCTGGTGGAAGAACCAACCATCCATTAGTATAGTACAATAATCAATCTCTGCATATGAATGCAAATACATATAGAAATCTGGGATATCTAATAGCATAATGGCCATGAATAGGCATGATATACAAAATGTGACATGTGTGGTCATTGCCACATACAATATATAATAGATCAGAATCTCCATGATGAAGATATACAATGGATCAAGATCTACATAGAAGCTGAAGATAAACAATGGATAAAGATATACATAATGGTTGAAGAATCTAACATACACTGGAATCAAATCACAAGAGCTAAAATATCATTAACACTGGCACGATCAAGGAGGTAGCATATGTGGAATTCCACCAAGCGGGAAAGTATTCTACACAAACTGCTATGAGTACATATCCTACTATGCAGATAGAGGTGTCGAGGTTGAACATAGTAGTCTGTCATATTATTACCGGTCATTGATGTATACAGTTAGCAGATGCGAGATCGCCCATTGATAATGAAAATGGGAATCAAGCTACTAGAGTGCAATCTAACAAGTGTGAATAGATGTGTTGAGGTCAAACACTTGGAAAAATCCATTGATCAGGGGACATTGATGTATTCCCAAAACTGTCGATGGTGAGGGAACCTAACATTGATGACTCTAAGTCTCAAGGCTCTCAAATGACTCTAGACTCCTATGTAAGCAGATATGAAAACCTAACCTATATGCCAGTTTAGACATAATACCTAAAATAGGAAAGAACGGGTCGAAGACACAGTCAAACTGCACTCAAAATGGGCTCCTACAACATCAAATTAGTTCAAATGGTCCAAAATGGTCAGAAATGGTCAAAAAATATAGAAAGTTGGTAACAATTTCAAACATTTTCTATAAAATAGTGAAAAATTAAAAATTTTCATACCATTTTGAAATTTCACCCACCATAGTGCATTTGAGTCCAGAACTTCAGAAGCAAAATCCAGGAGCATCGCTCGGAAGAATCCATCCATGTTTGATCCAAGTAAATTCCCTTGCCCCTCTCTTTTATTTTCATGCAAAAATTTTAAATTTTCATGGTCCAATTAATTTTTTAGGCCATCCCAAATTGGGCGTTTCAGCCCATGCAGATATCAGGCATTTTTCTTCATATAGGGCTGGTCATATGCGGAAAATGCCACGAAAATTGCGTACATATGTGGCTGTTTTGCAAACAATTGCATATAGGGCCGCGAACATGGTTTTCATCGGAAAATAATGATAAAAAAATGTGTTTTTTGTGTAGGATGGTACTAGAGTGGAGAGAGAGGGAACATGGTGATGTGGAGGAATCTGTCCGAGATGAACTCATGGCTCAACAAGAATTACGGGCATGTGGCTTATACAAGTTTTGGTGTTTTGGCAGCTTGAGGGAAAAGCAAAGAATACTCCAGCTGCTGGTATATTATTGAGATCTAGATTTTGAAACTTTTCAAATAGATGGGATGTCACTCAGCATTGAGGTTGTGGACATATATTTCATCAAGGTTTGTCCCGATGAGGGAGATGGTGAACCTTTGATCTCATGGTCCAAGAGGCAGGCTAACTATAGATGACTGCATAGATGTGTATTGCCTTCCCAATATATAGAAGGTTGGGAGTCAAATCTTGACAAACATGATTCCGATTCTTGGGTTGAAAGCCATACTATTGGCATTGGGAAAGATTGCATATTTGGAATCACTGCACCAATCCTCATGGCCAATGATGTTCTATGCGGTAGAGTGTATGCAACCTAAAATATTTGACTGGAGTACTACACTACTGAGCAACATGAAACAATAAATTAGTTAATGTAAGATGGGTAAGGTGCAGAAATTTGGCTTTGGAAGCATACTGAGCACATTCTCTTTTGAGTGGGTTCCAGGGCTAAGCTGTAGAGTAGACATTGTTCCACATGGATTCCAGGATCTATCTCAGCGAAGCTGGGCTAATGTCATACACATACTGGGAGGTGGAAGGGTGGCTAACCCCTACCCAACAAAGTTCTTTTCATGGTGGAAGAGACAACTCATTGTCATAGATGACTATCTCTATGTAGGGATTGACTTCCACGGTGACCTAGACATGCCCCTACAACCAAGAGAAGATTATGGAGACATAAGTAAGGAATCACAAACCCACTTTTAATTTTTGAATTATTTAAATTTTTTTTTCTGTTTTTTATATATGAAATCAAAAGACATTGTTTTAGTGTGATGACACATAGTGACTCTCTGTCATGTATATGCAGATGTAGGACCATGATGGCTAGATGGATTTCCTCGTCATCAATGGAGTGGAAGAGGTGATGAGATCATGGGTGCAGATGTGAAGCAGACTATCCAAAGAATTCACATAAACTTTGTTCGATTGACACAGACAGTACCCAGGGTACAAGTCGAGGAATTTCCTGATGCCATGCAATGCCAGGTGGTTGGAGTACCATGAGCATGGGTTCGATTGTTTTTCCAACTAGATAGAGTCGTGGTGTGCTACCATGATCAGCACCCTCCTCCACCTCATTCTTAGAGACCTGGATGTATATTTTTTGTATGACCATGTAGTAAATTTTGGTGGCTCAGAAGCCCTAATTTTTATATGACACTTATGTATTGTGACATCACCTTTTTTGAATTTAATGAAAAATATTTAAGATGATCGATTATTATTTTATTTACATGTGTAAAATGTGTTTGTGAAATGCTTATGGTCTATGAAACAAATGCCAATCTAACACATAGTTAGAATATGAATTAGTAAGTTGATTAAAATTTCTTGGAACTATGGAAATTGAACCCAAGTGTTAGAACAATTACACTCACAACAATTGCCAATTACACATGCAAATTACTCACAAAAGGAGACTGAATATGGAGCAGAACACTAATCTGTATTGAATAAGTGTACAATATCCAACCCTGTGAAGTCATAGGCTGCCACAATAAATAATTACATGAGATATTTGAATGCATACGGTTTCCATTCGAATTTGGTCAAAAGCAGGCTTACTAAATCTAAGCAAATCCCCCATAGGTGCATAAAGCAGTTTCCAAAACTGTCTAGGAGCTCACGAATTGGAAAAATCAATTAGGAAAGCTAATAGGTGGTGGAAGGAAAACTCATACATGCTTTTCATAGGAGAAAAGAGTGGAGGATGATGAGGACAAGAAACAAGTTAACTTCACCCAGTCAAACTTTCCCAATTGCCTTAAAACTCAGAAAAAGAAGGCAATAAATCAAAAAAAGCAGACATGCACTAGGGAGGCTAGGAATAAAGAAAATTTGATTCCAAGAGGTTTCCCAAGTGCTCCATGACTCAAATTTAGAAATTTTTACCACAATGGATGTGTGGAGGACAACTTGCATAAGGTGGAATATGGAAACTAGGCAAATAAGACAAAAATTGGATTAATTAATGTCTAAGGTAGCTAACTATGGGTTGATTATTCTAACACCCCCCCTTAAGCCTGACTTATGAGTAAAATATCAGAAAATTATAGGGCCTAGAAACAAGGCTTAGTCACCCTTTACATACTGCATGTCCATTTAACCAAGGAAAGAGGCAAAAACCCAGTGGGAAAAATCCTCCCTTAAACATGGACAGTAAAACAAAATTTGAAAATATTGTCATCACTCATGCTTCACAGCATGATCATCAATCCCCAGCAGTGATTTGAGATTGCTGAATGTATTCTCACAAAAAAACTTTGGTGAAGATATCTGCTACTTGTTTTGAAGATGAACAGAAGAGTAGGTGAATGGTGCCATCATGCACAAGCTGTCTGATGTAGTGCATATGGATCTCAATGTGTTTGGTTCTCTGCTTATGAGCTGGATCATTTCAGATTCGAATGGTACTTTGATTATCACAATAGATAGTAGTTGAGTATTCTAATTCAAAGCCACACTCTCCAAGTAACCCCTGCAACCATAAACATTGAGTTGCTACATTTACAACTCCTCTGTACTCGGCTTCTGTAGATGAGAGTGCAATGGCACTCTGTTTCTTGCTTGACCAGATGATTGGCCCTTCAACAAGCATGAACACATATCCTGATGTTGACTTTTGATCTATGCTGTCACCTTCCCAATCAATGTTAGTAAACCCAATCAAATCAAGATTAGATTTAGCTTTGTAGAAGATCCCATGAGTCCTTGTTCCCTGAACAAAGTTAAGGATCCTTTTGGCTGCTCTCCAATGGATGTCATGAGGCTGATCCATGTATCTTGAAGCCACACTTACTACATAATAAATATCAGGTTGAGTATGTGTAAGATACAACAAACATCCAATCAATTTCCTATACAGTGTATTGTTTACCATAGGTGAAGAATCAGCTTCTTCAAGCTTAACTCCTGAAAAGAAAGGAGTCTTGCTTGGCTTCCAATCCTTCATATTGAATTTGTTCAGCAAATCCAAGGCATACTTGGACTGATGTAATTTGATTCCTTATTTGGTTTGAGCAATCTCGAGCCCCACGAATTGGCTCAATAAGCCCAAATCAGTCATTGATAAGGCATGGTTCATTGCATCCTTCAAGGAAGCAATTTCATCCTTTAAGCTTCCTATAATGAGAAGGTCATCAACATAAAAAACAATGATCATTAATGAACCATGAATCAGCTTCAAATAGACATTTGGATATAACTTGCATCGAACAAAATTCAGTGATAGCAGAAAGCTATCAATCTTGGCATACCAAGCCCTGGGGGCTTGCTTAAGCCCATACAATGACTTCTTTAGCCTGCATGCAAGAGATGGGTTAGTAGCAAATGTTGAAATATTGTAACTTCGAAGAATATTCTATATGTATTTCTTTGTGGTCCCTGATGGTCCTACCAGGAGAACCACTTGTATTATTTTGTACCCCGATGCTCCTAATCGGAAGAACTAATAAGAGTCATGAGGAAGTCCCCTCTAATTGTAAAGGTGGGTCATTAGCACCCCAGTGTAATTACTTGAGCCTACATGTGTAACTCAATCCTACATGATTAACTTGAGCCTACATGACAGATGAGTTAACTTAAGTGAACGGATGAATATAAATAAAGGTGTAGTGCTCATCATTTGTGACACACACACTCACTTGTGTAGTGCACTTGTGGAGGAGAGAAGTAGCTGGAGAAGGAGGAGGATCAGGTTTTTGATCTCCTTGTTGGTTTTACCTTTTTACCTTTTGGGGAATCTATATTGAGGAAGCTTTTGCTGGGTTTTTCCCAAGATAAATCTTTGTGTTCCTTTTGTATGGTTGTGCTTGTCTATCTTTCAATGATCCTGTTTATATGCTTTTGTTATGAAATCAAAATGAAATACTAATGATCTAGCTTAGCATATGAAAATTTAACATGGTATCACAACCACCCTGAAAGAAGACATTATGAAGCTAAAGAATATAGGGATTCTTATTTTTTGGGTCTCTATCCATCATCGATCAACAAAAGAAGGCTAGAGTGACTCTCCATTGAAGGGCGCATCTTTCTGTCGAAGCGGAATTTGATTCCAAGCATTTTCAGTTTTGGTGCGGAAAATTAGGGCTTTCTATAGAAGAATAATTTTTGAGTGAGCCCAACATAGGATTTTTCTCCTCATCAAAATCAATTTTTAGAGACCTGTATCAAGAAATTTGGTTGGGTGAAACTTCAGGAAAGTCAAATCCTAGTTTAACCCCGATCTGGAAAAACCCTAAATACTAAAAATGATAAGTTTTGGTACATTCGATATATCCTGATATTGGTGAAGGATCAAGCGTTGAAAATTGTAGAGGCTGAATATAAAATCCTTTTTTACACTATATCCAAAATTCAGCCTCATATTCACTGTATTCTGGGAGATATGACCCCTCCAAGTTAGGGTTCCAACCTCTTCTAGAATTCATCCCTAAATAGGACACCTGGGGAGAAGTGTTGTAGCGTAGGCTACAGAGGTCCAAATGGAATTCCTGAAGATGTTCCAAAAATATCACAGAATTTAATTTCTATGGTCTTAATTTCAGAACTTGAAGATGAACCACGGACACATGGATTTTCGTACAACTTCACTGTTCTGAACAGTCCTTTAACAGGTCACCTTGGGAAAATGATCATAAATCCAAATTGGTGAAACCAATTTTGATGAAACAAATTGTTTTGGATCAGGGACATGTGAGGTTACCTTATTGCAAAAGTTCAGACATAAAGGAGCAGTAATTTCAGAGATATCACAGAAATAGCAACAGGCATTTCTGCAGAAGAAATTGGAAAACTAGGGCTTCCTGTTCCGGGAGCTTCCCTCCACTATTTTCAGAAAAGAAGTACATTGGACAGCTCCATTTGGAGAGATATATATTTCTATCCAATCAGATCTAAAATATTCCAAGTTTTGAAAATTAGGGTTTCTGTCATGTCCCCGGTTTCGACCCCGTTTGCATGATGTATATATTGTAAATTAATCGTGGTGAGGAGCTCAAGGAAAAAGCCCCACCATCGATTTGGTTTTGTATGTTCGGAAATGGGGATATTTGCCGATGGTTTGTCATGCTATTCGGCACCTTATAATTCGGCATCATGTAAACATGCACATCAATTAAACTAAAACCACAACCAGCTACGGCATTGCAACGTTGAATGAAAAGGGCATGGTTCCAAAGGATAAGGGGTGGGGGATGTCAAACCTTGGTTATGGGGGAAAAAACCATGTTTTATTACCTTGTGGTTTTGCCACCTTTGTTATTTGTCACCCTTTTTATCTCATCCAACCTTGTCAACCTCTTTAATGCTTCAGCTGGTGGTTGGGGGAGTTATTGCTGAAGTGGTGGTGGTTGTGGCAGGCTGTCAGCCTTACCCACTTGCCCACTCCACCCATGTTCTGCCCATTCTTCTCCCTCACGCACTCATCCTTGGTCTGTTCACTCACTCACCACGATTTTGGGTCCATTGGTTCCTCACGCACAGGTTTTGGGGGCGTTTTTGGTCTCACGCAGGTTTTCTTCCTCTCCCCCAAAAGTTGCTGAGCACCCACGAACTGCAAATTCGCGTCCTTCCTGTTAGTGGTGCATCCACGGGAAAAAATGCAGCCGTTTTTCCTCACGCAGGGCCTCCATTGCCTGTTCTTTTCCTTGCTGGGTCGGATTGTTTACCCACGCATATGTATTCTTCTGTTTGGGGCGCACATAGTGAGCTGAGAGCTGTGCTCTTGCATCCACGATTGACCGTGAAGGGCCATTCACGTTTTTGGCTGTCTCACAGTTTTATTGGGTCGTTTTCCCTGCTGTAAGTTATGCTCACTGGTAGATTTCGGGGCTGTAGTCTTCCCCATGTGGTGAATGTATTTGCTGTTACGTTTGGGGGCCATTGTAAATTCGAGTGAGAGTCATTTTGGCCACGATAGGGCCAATAATGACTGAAGAATTCGTTTTCCCTATTTAAGCAGTGACAGCTGATTGGTTGCCTGAGTGTAATGGATAGTTGTCTCCTTGAGATGTGCTGGCTTGGCCAATCTGTGAAGGCATGTTAAACCCAGCCATGCCTGGTTTGCTGTTTGTGTTCCCTTGGCTATGTGTAAGCCTGTAATTGACCCTTATTCCGGAGGAATCATGCCCAGCTCGGGGGTGGCAGCGTTGCTGAGAGATTGATGAGCAAGCTGGCCTATGGTTGGGTGGAACGTTGCAGCGACATAGCTGGTTGCGGGTGTATTCTTCATCAAAAGATAAGTGCTGTTGTTATCCCATCTCTGCAAATCATATTGATGTTAAATGAATTATAATGAACATGGAGAATTGCTGGAATGTGTGTGTGTGCTTCCGCTGTATGATTGAAGATAAATGCATCTGTGTATGCTTAGTTTCAGCATTTGATTTCTGTTCATGTTCATGGGGCTGTTTGCCCGGCCGTGTTTGTTGTGTTTGTCGCGTCCTCTTCGCCGGTTGAGGGACGGGGATGTGACAGTTTCTCTGACAAACCCTAGATCAGCCAGCTCCGGAAGCAGGATGGACACCTCAAATCGATAAGATCTAATATTTTGCTATTTTCATTTGAGGTTCTCATTTCAAAATGATCTATCACATCAGCTTGATGATAAGCTTGGTGAATTTGAAAAATTCCAAGCATGGAAGTATTTGATCTCTCTGAAGAAAATGAATTGGACACATACATGAGTAGAGAGGTTCCAGTTCTAGAGGGAGATGAGCCTCAAAGACTTACACAAGAAGAACTTGATCAAGGCCAAGAAGATCATTGTTGATTCAATCATGGATCAAATTATACCACAAGTGTCTTCCCGAAAGACACTGAAGATGTTTTATTCCTTGATCAAGCTATTTGAAGATAAAAACTTAAATCAGAAGATGGCTTTGAGAAAACAGTTGAAGAATGTGAAGATCCAAAATGCAGAAGCACTAGAAGAAGTATGCAGAAGTGGTGATAGCCACCTTGAGTGGCCTCCCAAGATCATGGGATTCATTCATGTGAAGAATGTATGCCAGAAGTAAGTGATTAATTTCAGCTCTACTAATAACAAGAGAAGAAGAAGATGGGAGCAATTGAAGATCAAGCTCTCACCATTCAAAGAAGATACCTTAAGCGATGAGGAATATGAAAAACTCAATTCTTGAAGAACCTCTTATTCATCTTATCATTTGGATAAGAAATGATGATTTCATGAATGAAGAAGATGATAAAGCAGAATGATCAAGATAGATTCTACCCACGAAACAAATAAAATATAAGTATTCAATTGCCATTTCATGATATTGTTTTGTTATGCATTTGATTGTATTCAGTTGATGTGTTATGCATGATATATAGTTTACATTAATACTACTAATATGCATGTGATTGTTAACATCCAAAAAGTGTTCACTATCTCATCTACCCCATTACATGGCTCATTTGTCCATTTTCCTACCATATTTCCCTTAAAAACCCTGAAAATCCCACTAAAAAGCCTCCAAAAGGCCTAAAATGCCTCCAAAAGGCCATAAACCCATCTAAAAAGCCTCCAAAAGGCCTAAAATGCCTCCAAAAGGCATTTTCCTCCAAAAATATCCAAAATTCCTCTAAAAATAGCAAAAATCCCCTAAAAGGGAAGAAAAAATATAAAATAATGAGGAAAAGGAGGAAAAAACCCTAAATAGCTTCCCTAAACCATATGGTTTCCAAAACCATGGGCCAGCACTCCACCACTAAAAAACTATAAATAGGTGATGGAGACCCCTTATTTCACATCCACAATCATAAGCATCCTTACTCTACAAAAACAGCTCTGGAAGCCCTAGCTCACCCTTGAGCTACTTTCACCATTGAGAGCCCCTTTTGGCCCATTTCCACCATCGGAGAAGGAGAAGGAGCAGGATGGATCTTGGAGCAACCATCTTGGATCACTGCAGAGAGCTTCACCAACCTTCACATCGGAGGTAATATAAATATAAAAACCATTCTTTACATTTTGTTGTTTTGTTTCATGCATATATTTAGAGTAGTTCGTTTTTCTGTTTAGCATTTTCATTTTCATTTTACTAAACTGCTACTAAAGAGTCACTTCTCCTTAGTAGGTGCCCATTCACATAAGCTAGGGGTAAAACTCTAGCTACAGTGATGGGTAATTAGCTCATGGAACTATACAACTCTCCAGTGCTACTTATCAAACCTCTTTGCTGACATATTGGATTAGTGCACAATCTCAATAATGTCATGGTAGAGATAGAATGCATCTAGAAAGTTTCTGTGAAATATGGATGAATGTTGTATTGGATAAATAGTTGCATGATGTATAATAATTTGTCGTTATGCATATGTTTTATGAAATAGTTCTAACCATGCAACTGGTGCATTTGAATTGTAGGAAAGGTCCTATAAAACCTCCTATAAGAAAAAAAAGAATGAGACTTGTTCCGAAGAACAAGTGATGACAATTCAATAAACATGAATCTGAAGCTCTTAGGGTCAAAGACACCATGACAGAAGAAAGAGCTTCAGAGAGCGGTAGATCCACCTCAAAGGATGAAGACCACCATGGGTATGAGAGATAACTCAATATGAAGAAAAGAATGCTATGAAAGAAACTATGATAAAAGAATAACAGTTGATTATGGGGAATGATGTATACGATATGATTTCGAGACATAAAGGGAAGTACATAGTATCCTCCATATGGATCTACAAGAACAAGTGTACAAAGAAAGGTTTGTGATTTGCCTCAGAAAGAATAGACTATGACATGACATACTCTATTGACCAGTATATATCCAACTATACAGAATGAAGAAGGAAGATAATACTCCACTTCATGGGGAGTGACTACAGAAGATATCTGATTTTGACACAGTATGACATGATGGACAACTTCTTGATGGATCGAGACTTTACCAAGAATAAAGTGGGTTCCAACCTTCAAATTTGAATGCAAAATACTAGGATATGTTGATGATCTGAAAAGACAAAATCATGAAAGATGTTATGATGAAAGAATACTAGAATGATGTATGGGATATAGTTCCCAAACCAGAAGGAAATGGTATTGTATCTTCCAAATGGATATACAGCTGATGGAAGTATCAAGAAGTATAAATAAATATTTGTTGCCAGAAGTTTCTTTCAGAAAGAGGGAATTAATTTTGAAGAGACACTTACTCCAGGAAGCAAGGTACACTTCCTTCAGAACTATCATGGTAGTTTCTTCCATGGTGAAGTAAAGAAAAGCCTTCCTTAATGGTATGATTGAGAAACAGTTTTACATTCAATAGTCATGAGGATTTGAAGTTGATGCCAGATGGAATCATGTATGCAAGTTGAGGAAGGCCCTCTATGGCCTGAAGCAAGCTCCCGGAGTTTGGTATGGAAGAATAGATAGTTTCTTGTCGAGCATGGGATTTACCAAGGGTAAAGCTGATCCTAACCTTTATCTCAAGGTTGTAGAAGATGAACTTGTCATCCTGTTATTATATGTGGAAGACTTATCCTTGATAGGAAATGAGAAACAGGTCATGGAAAGCAAGAAGAAACTAGCAGAAGAATTTGAGATGAAAGACCTTGGGTTAATGCATTATTTCCTAGGTCTGGAAGTATGGCAAAGTTCAGAAGAAATATTTCTCAATCAGGGAAAGTATGCGGTAGATATATTGAAGAGATTCAATATGTAGGAATGCAAAGTCATGGCCACACCCATGGACTCCAACCTGAAGCTCTTAGCTGATGACTCATCAGAGTTAGTGGATATGACTCATTACAGACAGATCATTGGGTCATTGATGTACTTAACAAATACCAGACTAGACATTTGTTTTGCTGTGAACACCTTAAGTCAATATCTTGTTCAACCAAGACGGGTTCACCTAGTAACTGCAAAACATGTGATGAGATATATGAAAGGGACTATAGACTTTGGTTTATATTATGATGGTAGAAATGAGTATAGATTGTATGTCTACATAGATGCAGATTGGGCTGGAAGTATCTCAGACATGAAAAGAACATTAGGTAGATGGTTTTGTTTGGGGTCTGCTATGAGTTCATGGTTTAGCAGGAAACAGTCCTATGTTTCTCGTAGCATGGCTAAAGCAAAATACATAGTATATTGCTCTGCTAAGTTGTGAAGCCATATGGCTTCGGAAGCTAATATCAGGTCTCTTTGAACTGAATATGGATACTACATTGATTCTATGTGATAACGAGAGTTGTGATAACAGAGAACCCTATGTTCCATCGTAACACATAGAAATCTGGTATTTCTACATTCAAGATAAAGATGCAGATGATGATGTTTCAGTATTCCCATACTGAAGATATAGATGATGATGATTTTAGTATTCCCATACTAAAGATATAGATGATGTTTCAGTATTTACATACTATAGATGCAGATGATGGTGACCTGATGATAGTTCAGTATTCACATACTGAAGATGTAGATGAAGATGGTTTAGATGATCATGCGCTGACAAAGCCTTTGTCTCAGGTAAAGTTCAAACACTTTCAAGACAAGCTTGATGTGGTTTAGAAAGACCTTCCTCGAAAGGGGGAGTAGTGATGTTGCAGTGGGATTGTATCATTTTGGGACATATGTCCAGAAGTGATCCGGTGACTTCGGTCATCGAGAATGTGGTGGGATTGTATCGTCCCTGGGAACTTTCCCAAAAGTGACCCGGAGACCTTGGTCTTTGAGAATGAAGAGGGATTGTATCATCCAGGGACATCTTTCTAAAAGTGATCCGGTGACCTCGGTCCCCGTGAATGTGGTGGGATTGCATCATCCTTGAACTTCGGTTCAAAATGTATCTGGAGGTCTCGGCCCCCGTGAATGTGGTAGGATTGCATCATCCCTGAAATTCGGTTCAAATGTATCCGGAGGTCTCGGACCCCATGAAAGTGGTGGATTGCATCATCCATGAACCTCGGTTCAAAATGTATCCAGAGGTCTCGGCCCCCGTGAAAGTGGTGGATTGCATCATCCCTGAACCTCGGTTCAAAATGTATCCGAAGGTCTTAGTCCCTGTGAAAGTGGTGGATTGCATCATCCTTGAAACTCGATTCAAAATGTATCCGGAGATCTCGGTCCCTGTGAATGTGGTAGGATTGTATCATCCTTGAACTTCGGTTCAGAATGGATCCGATGACTTCGATACTTGAGAACGTGTGTTGATCCTATAATTCCTAGAGGAAGGATTGTCTAAGTTCCACATCTGTGTTGATCCTGTAATTCTGAAAGGAAATATCGTTAGTAACTCCATAAAGACCTAAATCCCATAATTCTGAAAGGAAGGATCATTGAATTCATCCCGTAATTCCAATAGGAAGGATTGTCTGAGTTCCATAGATGTGTTGATCCCGTAATTTCAATAGGAAGGATTGTCTGAGTTCCACATCTGTGTTCATCCCGTAATTCCGAAAGGAAGGATCGTTAGTAACTCTGTAAAGACCTAAATCCCATAATTTTGAAAGGAAGGATCATTGAATTGATCCCGTAATTCCAATAGGAAGGATTGTCTGAGTTCCACATATGTGTTGATCCCATAATCCCAATAGGAAGGATTGTTTGAGTTCCACAAATGTGTTGATCCCGTAATTCTGAAAGGAAGGATCGTTACTAACTCCGTAAATACCTAAATCCCATTGTTAAGTCATGAACTTCTTTTCTTTAGTTTTATATTTTGCTTGTGATTTTCGTTTTAATTTTGCTCATTAACTTACTTTCATGAAATTTTGATTTAAAGTGAAATTTTGAATTTTACCTTTAGGTTTTTATTATTTTTTGTTTCCTTAGGTTCTGAAGGGTTCTATAGGATATATATTGATTAAATATTTCACAAATAAACTCTAAGAGCAAGGTTTACCTTATAAACCTTATTTAAAATGGAATTAATGACTAAAAAAGTGCCAAATTTGATTTTAAAACAATCTTGTAGCGCAACGGCTAAAATTTTACACTACAGCGCTACAAGAATATCGCGGGCGCTAATTTTGTCAGTTTTTTCGCCAAATTTTCCCATGATTTCCCTCTTGGATGACTAATCACATGTGTAAACATTTTTGATACGTGTTTCATCAGAAATAATCATGCAAATAGGTGTGGTATATGACATGAAGGAGATCGTGGAAATCAGTAGTTAAGGTTGGGTGAATCATGATAGATAGAGGAACGAGCCGAAATTGATGGGAAAGAGGTTCTTCACATAGGCATTACGAAGCTGGAGGTGAAGTGGAACGAAGACAATTGCTAAAAATCTAGAATTTGTAGTTGCAAAGGGAGTTTAGGGTTTTCTCAGCATGCCAGTTGGAAGTAAACTGAAGACTTGAAGACACCTAGACAGTTAAATTTGACAGTCAGATAGTCCAAGGATTAATTTTAAACATCTGCAGAAGGTTGGGAGTGGGGTATTCCACGTAAACTTGGTTGTGGCTGCTAAATTGGGGGTTTTTCCATTAAGGCTTGTTATGTTAAAAATGATCAAAGAAAACATTAATTCATGTTGTTAAAAATCTCTCAACAATCAGATATCAATCTAAAAGGTTTTAGATGTTTTGGGAAATGATAAGTTCAAAAACAACAGTTCCATTGAACAATTTCCCTATCAAGACCAACAAATATGGTAGGGTGAAGGTTTGTATTGTTTGTGGTGACCAAGGTTTCACAGATTTACTTGTTACCTAAAATCAATGCAATGAGTTAGCTGAGCATGCCAATTGCATGCAGACCTTGTCTGAGTATGTGCTAAAGGCTGATTGGTTTTGTGCTGAATGCAAGCTAAAGCAGAAAGTTAGCACACATAAGATTGCTCTCATATCATCTCATCCCCTAGTTCAACAATCACAATCTTAATCTAAGAAGCGATCAATTGAGAGCACCAATGCAGAACCCCTATTGCAAAGATATAGCTCATTAGTGGCATTAGAAGGAGCCAAGGATGCTATTTGTGCAGAATCACAACACATAGAGGTCTCTATGTATTCCAGAGATGGTCTGGCATTTAGATGAGCATATTGGATGTTAGTTAAGTTCAGCAATAGTTTTGTTAAATATTTTTGGCACTTTGTTGACCTAAATTACCCAAGCCTAGTGCAAAACATTTCCTGCATTGACAATAGAAACAGACTGTTCAAAATTAAGAGAAAACAGCCAAGGAGAATCAAAGAAAGCTGACTGTCAAAACTCTAAAAAGTTGAGGGAAAAATGGATGTTAGGTCCTTAATAGGGTCTTAAAATTACACAGAAACATCATTTAACTATTGGAAAGCAGATGAAGAAAAGTGGCAAGACCAACAGGGCTGAGCCCACTGAGTTGAATTGGATTGACAAGTTTCGAGGTTGTGCAAAGCTGTTTGAGAATGCTGGATGGTTGGATTTCTTTAAGAAGATTGATGGCTATAACATCGAGGTCTCTCATAAATTTGCTTAATGTTATAACCAAGACATGGTATCATTTGATACTCTAAAGTTTAAGTTGACTGTGGAGTTGGTCGCTAAAGCAATAGGAGTCAAAAATGAAGGAGAGTTGTGGTTCAAAAAGGTGCCATTTACCTTCAATGCCCAAAGGTATCTTTTACCTGGAATTATTCCAAACTGGAGCAAGGGAGTCCTCATCCAGAATTTTAGAGCTGAATGGGTGGAGCCCATCAAAGTCCTACAAAGCTACATTACCTATGAAGGGAGGTATGCTTTTGTCTTTAAATATCATTTTATGTTCCTACAACACCTTGCTGGTGAATCAAGGATGAGTCTCCCCTTCTTCTTGTTGAAGAGTTTGCAGAAAATGTCAAGTAGGATTAAAGAGCATCATGACCACACTGCCCAGTCCATTTTCCATCATGGATTGATCAAGCTTATTATCAGCACTATTCTGCAAAGAGAAGGAAAGACATGGGACTATTTTCTCTTTTGGTATGGGTTCCAAATTAAGCAGGAAGAACAACCTACCAAAAAGCATGTAGACAAGGGAAAAACCCTAATTAGAAAATTAGGGAAAAAAGTCAAGTCTAAAGATAAAAAGTGTGTCAAAATTGAGGAAGTGACAGAACCTTCAAAGAGAGATATTGAATCTCAGCAGCCTTCAATTGACAGTAAGGAAAAATGTTTGCTGGTTATTGAAAAGGAAACTCAGCATGTGCAAATTAAAGCAACAACAAAGGTACTCATAGATGAAAAAATTGGTGTCACAGAGAAGGTTGCAGTAGAGGAAGAAGATGCTAAGGTCCAACAAAGAGGCTCATTTACTATTTTATCTGAAGATGAAGGATATTTGTTGGAAGGAGATGATTTGACAGTCAATGCTGAGTCTAGGGTTGGCACATACAGGGAATTATTCAGTCAAGAGGATAAGACAGTAAGGGCAAAGAAAAAGAATATCAAGGTTAAAGCTATGGAGTTTTCCATAGTTAGAAATCAAGGAAAAAGTTTAAAGATGATGGGAGAGCTTGCCTCAGGATGGAGACCCAAAACTAGACCCAAAAAAAAATTGAGGCTGAACATGAAAAAGCTTCTAAACCCTATGTTAAACACAACAGAGGTGACTATGATTGATACTTCTTCTTCAGATGAAAAGATAGAATCTAGAAAGGGTGATTGCAAAGGAAAGAAAGGATTGAAGTCAGTATAAGAGTCCAGTCTCACCGAGACTAAACTATCAGCTGTGTTTTTGGAATTAAGAGGTGAAATGTTGAAGGAGCAACAGAGAGAAGAAATGGAAGCTTCTTATTGAGAAAATAAGTTGTTAATGGATGAAAATGCACCTGATGAAACAAACAATCAAGAAAATCCAAGTGTTCCTGGTGTTTCTACAGAGTTGCTGCATGAGGATGAGGACATCTTCAGAAAGATAAATATCCCTTTGGCTGCCTAGTGAGTTATAGAATACAACAGCAGGCACGGCTTTTGACTCAGAAAATGAGAATTTGCAAAGAACCATCAAACAGTATAAGAATCAAATGGAGTACATGCAAGAAACAAATGATGGTCTGATCCTAGTTAATAGAAGACTCAGGGAAGACTTAGAAGAAGTGAATGATCATTACCAAGAGCTTACTGCGGTCTCCAAGGAGTCCCTAAAAAGGAAAAGAAGCACAGATTTACAGTGTGCAGAATTGAAGCTGACTATAAAAATCCTACAACAGTAGAATAAAGAGCTTACAAGAAGGTTAACAGATATGGAAGTTGACCAGCAGAGAGCTAGGAAGAAGGCCCAAGCCTTAGATGGAATAACTTTATTGGCAAAAGCTGCTAAAGACCTTTGAGTATTGTTAGTTAGGCAGTTACTTGTTATGTTTTTTGAGAAATACTTTATTTTTTAAATTATAATTTTGACATTATCCTATCGATGATTAGGCTAAAAATAGTTAGGGTTTAGACCCTAACTGAATTTTGAAAAACAACATTTAGGAAGAACAGAAAGAGGAGAGGGGGGTTCGATTTTTGGCTGGCTTAAGGAGGTCTTTGAATTGTTTATGAGCTAAGTACTTAACTCTCATGTGTATTTGATGAAAAAAATATGAAATATATGGTCCATATTACCCTTCAGTCTGTGTTTTGGCTTCATTTTTAGCTTGTTTAGCTACATGCTTGATAAATTCATTGCTGGTTTAGTCTTTATGCTTGTAATGCTTGTTAGTTGTGAATGAACTTCAAAGTTATGTTCTGTTGGTACATGGTTATTATATTATTCATCTCTGTTCTTCTTTATTTATGATTTAGTTTCTACTTGGCTTATGAATGTATTCCCTTCTGTCACCAAACTTTACAACCAGGAAAACCTTTCAAAACCCTAAACCTTAGTTTGTTTGATTGAATATTCGAGATTGTGTTGGCTTGTTTCTTTGTAGCCTGGGAACAATTTCTGGCACAAACATCTTTGGTGCCATTGCTAGGGAACGAAGTTGAAAACAAATTTTTCCCTAGGATACTTATCATTTCACTGGTTTTAAGAGGTGAACTTAAACTAGCACATCTTTAAGGCTACTTTTCACCAGTTTGTCATAGTGGCTACTAGGGCAGTTGGAACTAGAAACATACCTACTTCACCATTGCAGTTGGGTGTTATAGATCCTAAACAGATATTGAAGACATCAAGGAATATTAGAAGGTCTCAGTCATTACCATCCCTATGTGACCCTGACCAGTTGAATGGTTCATCACCTTCATCTGTGTTAAGAAAAGAAAAAGAAACTTCACCTTGGTTAAAACCTATAATTCTTGACAGTGGTTTCCAAGTTTTCACTGATCCTCAATCTTTTAGAAAAGCTAAAACAACCTCTCCCGGTAAGATACCTCTTCTTCAATTGAAAGTAGGTAACAACCCATTTCAGCCAAGTTCCAGTCAAACCTCTTCATCACCAAAGTTATTCAGTCCTAAAATGGTAGCCCAAAGTCATCCTATAGACATGATGGACCAAATGGTTGCAGCTAGATATGCACCATTGGTTTTGCCTCATCCTTTAAATGCACTGCCTAGAGGTGACTATCAGAAATATTTTCCTAGGTTTAATAGATAGAGGGAAACTACAGCTGAAGAATACTGGGAAGCTTTCCTTAGTTATGCTGATAACCAAAACATTGAATCCAAGGATGTATGGATGAGAATGTTCATGCAGATCCTTGATGGAGACGTCAGGAAATGGTTCAGGGAGTTTCCTGCTAACTCAATTACTATCATTGAAGAACTTCATGATCTCTTCATGAGACAGTGGGGTGACACCAAAGACCATACATACTACATAACTAAGTTTGGATCCCTTAGGAGGAAAAAGGATGAAACTATTATAGACTTTTCAAAGAGGTTTAACAAGCTGTACAGTAGAATTCCTCTAGAAATAAAGCCTATAGAAACATCAGCTAAACTTACATATGCAAATGCTTTCGATCATGAGTTTCCCTTACTATTAAGAGAAAGGAGACCTATTTCTTTACTGAATATGTAGGATGCAGCATTGGAGGTAGAATCTAACATATTGGCTTCCAATATATTAGAGAAGGAAACAGCTCGGCAGCTTTATGACAAAAAAGGAAAGAAGGAAGCAGCTCTAGGAAGTTCTGCTTCTCATTCTGCTGAAGGGAAAATTGATGAAATGGCTAAGTTGGTGAAAATTTTGACTACAAAATTAAACAAATTAGAGCTTGAGAAAAATTCCAGCAAGCCTGTTCCGGAAGGTGAACTAAATCCTAACAATCAGAATTAGTTCAGAAGACAATTTGCTCCCCGTTTCATGCCTAGAGAACGAAGAAACAATGATATCCAGCGGGAAAGGAGAGAAAATGAGGACCAAAGAGTGCCACCACCTCTTCAGAACAATGTTGCTGATGAAGAAGAGGTTGATGATGAAGTAATATTTGAAGATACTGACCAAGATATGAACCATTTTGGAGAAAGATTGTCTGGAGGTTTTATCACTGAAGAAGAGTTTCTAAATGCAGAATGCAATGATGCTAATATGTTCAAAACAGAAGATGATTTAGGTCTAAAAATGACTGATGTAACTGCTGATGTTTGTCAAAATGAACTTAAGAAGACTGTGAATCTGAGGTCAGGTCCAAAATAGGTGGCACAAATCCGGGAGAGGTTGTTTTAGCTGTCCCTTCTAAACAGTCATCTAATCCTGTGACAGAGAAAAGACAAGTTTCGGAAAAACAAAAGAAAAACACAGAGGTTGAAGAGGTAAATAAAACTATTCAGAATTTCAGCCTGGAAAATGAATTAGGCAAGTTAAATATTTCTGTACCTTTAACTGAATTAATAAGAAATGCTTCATATAAAGAAATAGTTCTCGAGATGATGAATTCAGCAAATAATCAACCTATTTCTGATACAGTAAATTTGCAAGAAGAAAATCCTAGGATTTTCATTGGATCAACCTTTGCTGACAAGATTGAAAATGAAGCAGGTGCTTCACCTCCATTCTACATCACCCTAACAGTCCATGAAAAAATGATACATAATTGTCTGTTAGATTCAGGAGCCTCAAACAATTTAATGCCAAAGGATGTTATGGAGGCTTTGGGTCCGAGTATCACCAAACCCTATCATGATCTGTATGCATTTGATTCCCAAGCAGTGAAGTGTTTAGGGGTAATTAAGGACATGGTTGTTAGTCTGGCTCAGTTACCCATGAAAAGTGTGATCATGGACGTAGTGGTAGCTGATATTACACCTAAATTTGGGTTACTTCTCTCTAGGTCTTGGGAAAAGAAAGTTGGTGGGACCTTACAAATGGATTTATCATATGCTACTATTCCTGTGTTTGGAGGAGAAAATAGAATGCTATTCAGAGAGATTCAGTTTGCCTATATTGTGACAAATGACAAGAACCCTACCAATCACCCACTGTATGCTGTTGATAAATACCTAGGTACTTGCATGTTACATTTTAGTGATGATGATAATACTGCTGGTTTGTTACAGGTTGAAAAGAAACAGCCAGTAAAATGCAGCAGAGAATAGGAGGATGAGCTGTGGCAATTATACTTTGATAGGTCCTCTTGCAAAGAAGGTGCTGGAGCAGGGGTTCTTCTTATATCCCCTGGAGGTGAAACAATAAAGCTGATGTATAAATTAGAGTTTATTAATACAAATAGCGCTGCTGAATATGAAGCTTTGCTGTTAGGATTAAAAGCTACCAAATATTTGGGCATTCAGCAGATTTCTGCATTTGGCGACTCCGAATTAGTTGTTCAGCAGGTGAAGAGAAACTATCAAGTGAAGCAGGGTTTGCTAAAATTCTATCAAAATGAGGTATGGGATATGATTGAGAATTATTTTGTAGCTTTTAACATTACCCATATTCCAAGAGACCATAATCAGACTGCAGATTCATTGGCCTTGGCTGCCACACACTTTAGAATCCCCAAGACCACTCAGTTGAGATATCCCATTGAATTTAGGTACAGACCATCTGTACCTGATAATGTAAAGTAGTGGAGAGTGTTTGAATATGACATTGAGATTAAAAGGTTTTTAGAGCTCACACATGATTTTTCTAATTCCCTGATTGATCAAGAGGAAGATGAAGAGGATGGACAGGTGGAAGAGATTGCTGAAAATGAAATAGTTGGACATAAAATCATTGAATTAAAAAGTAATTTCATTCCAAAGGGGTTGGTACCTTTGGAAAGGATATTTTAAAAAGATGATACACTCTTGAAACCTGTAGTACAGTCCTCAGAAGAGAATGTGGTGGATTGTAACATTGGCTCAGCAGAACATCCTAGAATGGTTAAAATTTCTAAAGCACTTACAGTTGAACAAAGAAACAGTTATATTAAACTGTTAAAAGAACATGTAGATTTTTTTGCATGGTATTATGAGGAATTGAGAACTTGTGACACAGGAATCATACAGCATAAAGTCTCTTTAAAATCAAATGTCAAACCTTTTCATCAGAAATTAAGGAGGATTAATCCAACCTTGTTTCCTGTTATTGAAAAAGAAGTGAAAAAGCTGTTGGATGCCAAGATCATAGTGCCTCTCAGATATTCTTCATGGGTGGATAATCTAGTTCCTATTAGGAAAAAGAATGGAGAAATCAGGTTGTGTGTTGACTTCAGAAATTTGAACAGATCTTCATTGAAGGATAATTATCCTTTGCCTAAAATTGAGCAAATATTGCAGAAAGTAGTTGGGGCACAGAGGATCTCTATGGTTGATGGTTTCTCAGGGTAGAATCAGATTTCTATGCATCCTGATGATAAGGAGAATACAAATTTCACTACTCCTTGGGGAACTTTCATGTATGATAAGATGCCTTTTGGTCTAATGAATGCTGGAGCCACTTTTCAAAGGGCAATGGATATTGCTTTTGTTGGAGAAAAGGACAAGTTTGTGGTAATATACTTAGATGATATTACTATTTTCTCACAATTAGATGATGAACATTTGAATCATTTGAAGCAGACTTTCCTGAAATGTAGAAAATTTGTCTTGTCCTTGAATCCAAAGAAGTCACACTTTGTTGTATAGGAAGGTAAATTGCTTGGTCATTTAGTGTCTGCTGATGGTATAAGGATTGATCCTGAAAGGGTAAAAGCTATATTGAAAATAAGTTTACCAAGGAGTAAAAAGGATGTCCAATCTTTTATTGGTAAAATCAACTTTCTGCGTTGGTTTATACAAAACTTTGTTGAGACTATCAAACAAATCACAGTCATGCTGAAAAAGGATCAGGAAGTCAGGTGGACCACTGAGGTAAAGAATGCATTTGAGAAGATCAAAATGGCTCTTACTGAAGCTCCTGTATTAGTAAGCCCATATTTTACCAGAGAATTTCTTACATTCTCATTTGCATCATAGGATACAATAGCAGCTGTTCTATTGCAGAAGAATAAGGAAGGACTGGAGCAGCCTATTGCATTCTTCAGCAAAACTCTCAGGGATTCTGAACTGAAATACAGTATCTTAGAAAAACAGGCCTATGCTCTAGTAAAAGATTTAAAGTTTTTCAGAATCTATGTTCTGCATTCTAAATTTATTTCATTTGTACCTAATGTTGCTGTAAAAGATGTTTTAACACATCCTGATAGTGAAGGGAAAAGAGGCAGGTGGATTGCTAAAATCATGGAGTATGATGTAGATATCAAACCTACCAAACTAGTCAAGGGACAAGGTTTATCTAAGCTACTGGCTAAATCAAATTGTCAAGCTTTGGGATTGCATGTGATGGCTGAAGAGTTAGCTCATGAAGAAGATCAAGCAATTTTGGAAAAAGAGAAAATCATGGACTATTATTCAGCATCCACATGGTATGCAAACATAGTGAATTTTCTATTGTTTTTGAAATGTCTTGAGCATTTAGATAGAAAAGTTGCTAGATCTTTAAAGCTTAAAGCTACAAAGTATTGTCTAGTAGAAGAGCATTTATTGTGGAAGGACCCAGGTGGTATTCTACTCAGATGCTTGGATAAATCTGAAATTGAAGGAGTAATTTATGAATCTCATGAGGGCGCTTGTGGAGGTCACAATTACTGGAAGACAATAGCCTATAATATTTTAAGAGCTAGATACTATTGGCCCTCTTTGTTTGCAGATGTTTATCAGCAGGTAAGAGCCTATATCCCTTGTCAAAAGTTTGCTGGCAAACAAAAATTGTTGTCATTGCCCCTAAAACCTATTGTAGTAAGTGCTCCTTTCCAGCAGTGGGGTCTGGATTTTATTGGGGAAATAAATCCAGCTTCCTCAGGACAACACCGATGGATTCTAACTGCAACAGACTTCTTTACCAAATGGGTGGAAGCCATCCCTACTAGGAATGCCACAGACAAAGTAATCATGGAATTTATTGAAGAAAATATCCTTAATAGGTTTGGGTGTCCTCAGAAAACAGTAACAGATAATGCAAAGGCCTTCAAGTCTAAGGCAATGGAAGCATTTTGTGAAAAGAATGGTATCTTGCTGAAGAATTCAACTCCTTACTATCCCCAGGGTAATGGTTTAGTTGAATCCTCAAATAAATACATCATTCAGAGTATCAAAAAGTTGCTTAATCATAATAAGAGATCATGGGATTCTATGCTGAAATATGCATTATGGGATGATAGGATAATAGTCAAACAAACAATTGGAACTTCTCCTTTCCAGTTAGTGTATGGCATAGATGCAGTTTTTCCTATTCAATTGGGAATCCCAGTGATGAATTTTCTTCAGCATTGCCAGGAAGAAACAAATGACATGCAGAGAAGGATTTATGAGATGATAGAGTTGCAGCAGAACAGGGAAAAAGTGGAAGAAAGGGCACAGTCATACAGATTGAAGATTAAAAGCAGATTTGAAAGGAACATCAAAGAAAACACTTTCTTAGTTGGTGATATGGTTTTGAGGTGGGATGCAAGGAAAGAGAAAAAAGGGAAGCATGGTAAATTTGACAACCTCTGGTTTGGCCCTTTTCTAGTGTCTAAGATTATGGGAAATAACACTTTTGTCCTGTATTCTTTGGAAGGTGAGGAATTTTCAAGTCCAGTTAATGGACGATTCCTTAATCATTTTTACAGTCTTTGAGGAGATTTTCACTTTTCATTGTATATACCGGTGTGAATGAAGCATAATAAGGACTCCATAACCCAATTGAAATTTTGTAGACTAGTAGGTAGCAGAAAAGAAGGCACTAGTCTACAGGTTCTTGAAGCCTCACAGGGAGGACTTCATCCCGCAGCTGGAGCCAGATGTTAAGTCCTGAACTTGTTTTCTTCAGTTTTATATTTTGCTTGTAATTTTTGTTTTAATTTTGCTCATTAACTTACTTTCATGAAATTTTGATTATTTCCTTTAGGTTTTTATTATTTTTTGTTTCCTTAGGTTCTGAAGGGTTCTATAGGATATATATTGATTAAATATTTCACAAATAAACTCTAAGAGCAAGGTTTACCATATAAACCTTATTTAAAATGGAATTAATGACTAAAAAAGTGCCAAATTTGATTTTAAAACATTCTTGTAGCGCAACGGCTAAAATTTTACACTGCGGCACTACAAGAATATTGCGGGCGCTAATTTTGTCGGTTTTTTCACCAAATTTTCCCATGATTTCGCTCCTGGATGACTAATAACATGTGTAAACAGTTTTGATACGTGTTTCATCAGAAATAACCATGCAAATAGGTGTGGTCTATGACATGAAGGAGATCGTGGCAATCAACAGTTAAAGTTGGGTGAATCATGACAGATAGAGGAACGAGACGAAATTGATGGGAAAGAGGTTCTACACATAGGAATTACGAAGCTGGAGGTGAAGTGGAATGAAGACAATTGCTAAAAATCTAGAATTTGCAGTTGTAGAGGGAATTTAGGGTTTTCTCAGTGCGCCAGTTGGAAGCAAACTGAAGACTTGAAGACACCTGGACAGTTAAATTCGACAGTCTAATAGTCCAAGGATTAATTTTAAATGTCTACAGTAGGCCGGGAGTGAGGTATTCCGCGTAAACTTGGTCGTGGCTGCTAAATTGGGGGTTTTTCGATTAAGGCTTGTTATGTTAAAAATGATCAAAGAAAACATTAATTCATGTTGTTAACAAGCTCTCAATAATCAGATATTAGTATAAAAGGTTTTATATGTTTTGGCAAATGATAAGTTGAAAAACAACAGTTACATTGAACAATTTCCCTATCAAGACTAGTAAATATGGTAGGGTGAAGGTCTGTACTGTTTGTGGTGACCAGGGTTTCACAGATTTACTTGTTACCTATAATCAATGCAATGAGTTAGCTGAGCATGTCAATTGCATGCATACCTTGTCTGAGTATGTGCTAAAGGCTGATTGGTTTTGTGTTGAATGCAAGTTAAAGCAGAAAGTTAGCACACATAATATTTCTCTCATATCATCTCATCCCTTAGTTAAACAATCACAATATGAATCTAAGAAGCGAGCAATTGAGAGCACTAACGCAGAATCCCTATTGCAAAGAGATAGCTCATTAGTGGCATTAGAAGGATCCAAGGGTGCTATTTGTGCAGAATAACAACACATAGAGGTCTCTATGTATTCCAGAGATGGTCTGGCATTTAGATGAGCATATTGGATGTTAGTTAAGTTCAGCAGCAGTTTTGTTAAATATTTTTGGCACTCTGTTGACCTAAATTACCCAATCCTGGTGCAAAACATTTCCTGCATTGACAATAGAAACAGACTATTAAAAATTAAGAGAAAACAACCAAGGAGAATCAAAGAAAGCTGACTGTCAAAACTCTAAAAAATTGAGGGAAAAAGGGCTGTTAGATCATTAACAGGGTCTTAAAATTACATAGAAGCATCATTCAGCTATTGGAAAGTAGATGAAGAAAAGTGGCAAGACCAACAGGGCTAAGCCCACTGAGCTGAATTGGATTGACAAGTTTCCAGGTTGTGCAAAGCTTTTTGAGAATGCTGGATGGTTGGATTTATTTAAGAAGATTGATGGCTATAACACTGAGGTCTCTCATAAAATTGCTCAATGTTATAACCAAGACATGGTATCATTTGATACTCTGAAGTTTAAGTTGACTGTGGAGTTGGTCGCTGAAGCAATAGGAGTCAGAAATGAAGGAGAGTTGTGGTTCAAAAAGGTGCTATTTACCTTCAATGACCAAAGGTATCTTTTACCTAGCATTATTCCATACTGGAGCAAGGGAGTGCTCATCTAGAATTTTAGAGCTGAATGGGTGGATCCCATCAAAGTCCTACAAAGCTACATTACCTGTGAAGGGAGGTATGCTTTTGTCTTTAAATATCATTTTAGGTTCCTACAGCACCTTGCTGGTGAATCAAGGGTGAGTCTCCCCTTCTTCTTGTTGAAGAGTTTGCAAGAAAATGTCAAGCAGGATTAAAGAGCATCATGACCACACTACACAATACATTTTTCATCATGGATTGATCAAGCTTATTATCAGCACTGTTCTGCAAAGAGAAGGAAAGACATGGGACTATTTTCTCTTTTGGTATGGGTTCCAAATTAAGCAAGAAGAACAGCCTACCAAAAAGCATGTAGACAAGGGACAAACCCTAATTAGAAAATTAGAGAAAAAAGTCAAGTCTGAAGATAAAAAGTGTGTCAAAATTGAGGAAGTGACAAAACCTTCAAAGAGAGATATTGAATCTCAGCAGCCTTCAATTGATAGTAAGGGAAAAGGTTTGCTAATTATTGAAAAGGAAACTCAGTCTGTGCAAATAAAAGCACCAGCAGAGGTACTCATAGATGAAAGAATTGTTTTCATGGAGAAGGTTGCAGTAGAGGAAGAAGATGCTAAGGTCCAACAAAGAAGCCCAATTACTATTTTATCTGAAGATGAAGGATATTTGTTGGAAGGAGATGAGTTAACAGTCAATGTTGAGTCTAGGGTTGGCACATACAGGGAATTCTTCAGTCAAGAGGATAAGACAGTAAGGCCAAAGAAAAATAAGATCAAGGTTAAAGCTATGGAGTTTGCCACAGTTAGACATCAATGTTGGGCAATCGGGCAGACCCAGGTTTTATAACTTTTACTTTGTGCCAACAAAAGACCCACAGTGTTGGCTCTTTCGGCAACAGCCTGCGAACAGGCTGCAGTCTCACCCGAAACAGCTATGGGGTGCCGCAGAATCAGGTTTCTACAAGCAGAAGAGGGATATTATTGTACCTTTATCCTTTAATAACTTATAATCAAATAACATAGTGCTTCAACATTCACATATATAACTTTGCAGTTAGATGAACAAACAGTGACTTGCTTAACCCTTACTGGGAATTCACAACGAAGCTAGTATTTTAGCAGCGATCTTACTTATCAGATATATATAATTATCAATGCATAAAAGAACATAACAGAAATAACACAAAGAACCACAACACCAGATATAACTTGGTTCATCCCTAGTGTAGGGGCTACGTCCACATAACTATGTTTTATTCAAATTCTTTACAAAATCACAGTTCTGATCTGCGCACTTAGCTGCAGATCCCTTCAAATCCTTAAAGCCATGCACACAGCTACAGGCCTCTGCGCACACAGCTGGAGATCGTCTTAATCACTTACAAATCCTTTGCGCACACAACTGCAGAGGTCGTCCATGCACACAGCTGGGACTTAGCCTTCTCTTACCAAAATAACCTTAGCTTCGCATCAATTCCTTTTACCTCAAAAGCCTAACCTAAATTCTTTACAAGAGTGCCTATTTATATAGTGCACTAATACAAAAACCATGGACTTAAACCATGGGCACCCCGAACCCTAAACCCTAGACTTAAACCATGGTTTTATTACAAAAAAAATGACTTTGACTCAACCCCGACACCCCTAAGACTATTTTGAGTCATAACTCTATTTACAGACTTCCACAAAACTACGGAGTTACTCAAAACTAAAGACCCTTAAGGTGCGCATCCCAACAGGCCCCTAAGACTCACTAGTGGCCCGTCCCGGGACACTCTGCTGATCTTCTAGTAGGCGCACTTTGTCAACGAAGATAATGAACCGTTTGTTGAGATCTCGCATGACATTGTCAGCTGCTTATTCCTTTTTGACCAACTCCTGCAATGCTACGGCTGATGCTTCACTGGCCTTTTCTTACGCGAATGAATCATATTCCTTCAGAACTTTGAGTTGGGTATGCACAGTAGTACTCAACTCCAGAGCTTCGCTGATAAGTGGCTGCATAGAATTTTCCACTACTGTTGCTTTTGCTCTGTATGACTCAATTTCCTACTAGAGTTCATTGCTTTGCTTTACCTTGAACATTTTCTCCATAGGCGGCAAAGTCTTAATTTCATCTTTTATTGTACCCAACTTTGTCTACCACTGCCTGATGGTCGCTTGCAGTTGTCTGACTTCTAGATGTTCCTGCAGGGTGGTCCAGGCCTCGACACTATCTTCTAGCAACTTTGCTATGCTTCCCACAATATCCGAGATTTTTGCTGCGAAGGCCTGAATGTCTGCTCGACGTTGCTCCCTGACTTATGGTGGGATTTCCGGGGTGAGGCGGATGTTGGCTGCAATGCACAGACCCAGGCTTACTATAATCAACCAACAACACCCCTAGCTCACTGGCCCTTTTGGCAACAGACCACAAAGCGGCCTGAAGTCTCACCCGAAGTGATTCTAATGGGTTGGCCAAGGACTCAAGTTTCTTGGACCAGGTTCTGTGGCGATCCTACTTGCGACTCGTAGCTCTTCTAGCTGCGGGGTCTCTTTCTCTATGCGTCGCACGACCTTCTGCTCATGTCGCGCTATATCCTCATCTCACAGATCTTCTAGCCGTGAGATATTCCTTTATACTGCCGTGCGGTCCTTCTCTATGTCGTGCACTTTCCCTAACTCACGATATCTTCGGCCTTATCGCATCACCGTGCACCGTGCAACACGCAGCTCCTGCCCAACGCTAAGTCCTCAACCAGCAGTATCGTGCACCGTAGCTCCTCTTCCGGTGTGGTATCACCTCCTTGTGATATCCTACCTCCGCGGTTTAGCACACTTAGCGTTGCTCGTGTCGACGTGCAAGACTTAACATACAAGGCTATACGATACTGCAATAGTGACTATTTCACGCAAAGCATAAATGAACCATATACAACATGCCAAAGACTTTGACTTATGTTTATCCTTCTATATTGCTGTGAACTGATTAACACATTCATTCATTAAACTGTAAACAAAGTCCATGAAATGACTGAGAAATGCATAAGTAAACATAACAAATAATCGAATCTCATAACACTTGATTTTAACATGGTTCACCTCCAGGATGGAAGTTACGTCCACAGAACTGTGTTTTCTTATAGCTCAGGGGAAGGTAAAACACAGTTCTGCTGCACCGCATATGCAGCTCAAGATCTTCTCTCTTAGATCTATTTTCTCTCTATATTGCTCTCCTACAATATACTCTTCCCTCTCTGTCGATCCCTGCGGATTATTACATGCATACTCTATAAGCCAGCTACTGGTTACAGTAATATTGCTACCGCTAATAACAGAACCAGAGCTAGCCTTTTACAACAGTCTAATAGTCTTCCAAACACTACTAACAACTGAATGAACCAACTAACTGACCAACCCTTTTACAATACAAAATATATCCCTTTATAGGCAGCCCGAAGGTCTCGCCATTACAACACTGTGGGCCTGTCCCAACAGTAACCCAAAACCCTAACTAGTGACAGTTGGCCATATATGTACTTGAGGTAGCTACTTTTCGTCACACCATAGCTCTCTGCAGTCTTCCATGCTTCCTGGCATTGATCATGGGTACTATGCACCGCTTCTCTTTTCTATCCTTCGTCTTCAATGCTTCAGCCTCGTTGCTCCTTCTCCTTTATGAGGGTCGCTGAGCCCTCCTATCTTCCGCCGCTGCCTTCAATGCACTGGGTGAGCTCTCTCTTCTCGGCCGCTTAGGTACCGTTGCCTTTCTTGACTTCTCTATCTAAAAAGTCATGGTTTCCAGCTCTGCTCTGCAGCTGGAAACGTGCTACGGTGTCGTAGCTCTATCTTATCTTCTTTCCACCAAAACTTATCTCTCCACTAAACTAGCAGCTTCTTCTGTAGCTGCGGGACCCTGTTCCAATAGCCCCCTAACACTTACTTGTGGCTCGTCCTCAAGCCACTTCCAGCGGGCTTCTCCTGCTGTAGCTTTTCCTTGGCTTCCTGCGAAGTCCTCTGCAACCTGTCTCGAAGTCCTGTGACTTCCTTCTCCATCACTTTGACACGCTCTTGTGCCGAGTCAAGCAAAGATTGATTAATACTGGCGTCTTCTGTGGCGTCAGTTTCCTCTCTGGTGGTAGTGAACTCCTTCATTTTCTGTTCAGCTGTATCAACTATCTCTGCGATTTTCTCTTGATATGGTTGAAGCAGGTCATTAATGTGTATCTCCTTTGTTATTAATTGCTGCGCTTCCTGCTGCAAGCAGTTCATCTCCTTTGTCTTCCTCATCTTTTGAAGAGCTTCCAAGCCCTTAATTTCCTCTTTCATTGCCGCTGCAGTATTCTCTATCTGCTGAATACTTTGTTGGATTTCTACTTTCTCCGGCAGCTCATCTAACTCGGCCCATGTGTTCGTCACATCGGTTAATACTAACCGTGCTTCGTCGATGCGAGATTGCATCTGTGCAGCAGTGAGTCAAAGGGATTCTACTCGCACTTTCTGGTCTACCTAGGAGGTGTCTCGTATGCGAGCCTCAAGCTCAGCGATCTGTACTTCGTGGTATGCCTTCATCCTGGTCACTTCTTCGTCCATCCTAGCCATGGTTTCTTCCAGAGCCTTTGCTCTGTCTGCTACTCTTCTTAGCTTCTACAGAATTGGTAAGGCGAACTCAATGTTACATTGGGGTAGTTCCAAGGCGATGCTCTGTAAAACTTGAGAAAGATCTTTCTCTCTTTCCTCATATGTTTGCACTTCGTCTGCCCTTTTCTCAACACTGATAGCAAGTGCTGCATTCTGTTGCTTCAGCTGCGTATTCTATTTGTAAGTCTCGAGCTCTCTACTCCTGAGCTCTGCGCGTAGATGCTGCTGGATCATTTGCAACTGATCAATATGAAACTCTGCAAGGTTAACCTCAATGGGTTGTCTAAACTGAGCTGTTGGGTCCTTCATTGTGGTAGGGAATCAGATACTCCCTGGTGGAATTAACACAGTATTGAGGCGATCTTTTGCTAAGCTTTCCTGGCGGGAAATCGGCGGTGCCGACGTTTCTCCGGTGGTCGTCTTTACCGGTGGAATGTACCTCATGGAAGTCTTCTCTGTAATTATTTTTAAGTCTAGAAGCTGCTTTTATACTGCACTCTGTCTCTTTTCCTGTGACTCCTTCATCGCGTCAAGTGAGTCCTTCAATGTGTCACACGTCCTTGTTGCGATGAGTTCATAGTCATCGTATGTCAATGCGGTCTTCAGAACTGGCTTTGAGTTTTTCTATTTTTTCTTCTGCTATATCTCTGGTGGCCCTTCTTCTCCATTCTTTGCTGTCTGTGCCTCTGATGGCACTTACTGTGAAGGTTTCCTCTTTTCCCTTGGTAGTGGTGCTTCTGTTGAAGATTGCGTTTGGGTGTCTGTGTTATCTTTGTCCTTGTCCTGGGGTTCTGTCTATGCAGTGTCTGATGATAGTGGTGTGGTATATTCATATTCCTGCTTCCATTGGTCGTCAAAGTCTCTTGTGACTCCTTCGACGTCCCGTGCTGTCATCCTAAACGAGCCAGGAGCCCAATCATCTCGCTTAGTCCTTTTCGATCGTAGATAGATTAAATGGCTGTCTGCCATAAAATTAAGACGGCTATCTTATATGTCCACAGTCTCTGTGCTGAGCCATGGTGTCTCTTGGATGACCTTCATCAACAGCTTATAGTAGTTGTGGAATACCATCGTATTGACAGTTTTCTTAGCTGGGCTGTTGTTCTCCCATAGGCTGTCATAGCGCACTCCTCTGGGCGCGCCACCTGCTATCTGCGGAAACTGGGTATGGGGCGGCTCCTTCCATCCGAAAAATACACAAAGTATAAGCAACCACAAGAAATGGAAAGGGCGGTTTGCTTCATCCTGAGCTGCCAAGCAATCTGCTTACATCATATTTAATAAGAATAGAGACCAATTGAATTGTTCCCCCTCTGTGACCTGTATGGCAAGGTGAATTACGGATCTTGTAACTTCCTTTGGTCGAACCTTGGTTAGCATTCTTCCCGCAAGAAGACTGGCGGTGAATCTAAGTGTCTCATTTGTTATGCTTGAAATGTCATAAGCCCGTCCTCCTCTCTGTAGCTGATACTTAGTTACTAGGGCTTGTGGTAACTTGGAGTCCTTGGTTTTTCCTGCTGTCTGTATATCAGGGTGTTTACCCGTCTTGGACAGGCCAGTGATACGATGTATCAAATAAACGTTCAGGTTGACCTTACTGCCTAGCTAGAGGTACCCTTCGTGTACACAAGAGAGTAAAATGCGCACCACGGCGTTAACCTCTGCACCCCATCCAAAATGAGGTAATCTCAGCAAATTGAGCAGACCTGACTGCTCAAGAATCTAGACATGTGGTAGGGGAACATATTCATCTCTCCCTGTCCTTTGGTTCTTCTCAATATTTAGATAGCTGTCTGGCTTGAACTGAGGATATGTCTTACCATCTCCTAGGTTGTAATCTACAAATTTAACAACAGGAGCATATCCTACTAGATCTCCATTTTCCTTTACTCAAGAATCAATGGGTGGTATGGGAATAGTATACTTAGCATTCTTAGGAATTCTTGGCTTTGGTGCGCCTTCAACTCGTGGTATCATGTAGTCTGTTGTGCTATGAACTTCTTTCTCATGCTCTGAACTAGATTCATCATTGACCTGAGATTGGCTCCTCATTTGTGGTTGCTGTCTAGGCTGTGACGAACTTGGCGGAGCACCCCTAGATGGCGTCATCATAGCTCCTGCAAGGCCTTTGTGTTGAAACCTTCTCAAAATGTTTTCTAGAGGTTCGTCCTTGGACAGAACCCACTCAGTGAAAACTGGCATACGTGCAATGGCTGCAACTTTTGAAAATCATAGCACTATGTAACGAACTTAGCTCTTCACAGGGAATTCTTAACAATACACTCTACAACTCTTGGTTTTTTTGTCAATGTAACCGTCCCAATTGAATACTTTCTGCTTTTATACTCAATACGATAATCCCGGATGCAACGGTCATCTACACTGAACCCGTCGGTCATCATCAATGCGTGGACAAGACCACACCCGTCATCTGATCCTTAATAAATGAGGAAATCCGATCGGATTTCCCTCGAAACATGTGTGCAGAGGTGCCGGTATCGTCGGAGATTTTCCAAATCTAGAAAAATTTATTATACTGCTGCCAAATCTATGGTAAGATATACTGGTCATTTCCTCATTAACTACCTGTCAGATGGTGACTTGACTGGCCCTCTGTCAGTTGAAAAACTGAGTACGTGGCACGAGGAAACATCGCACTACCGCAATGCGACTCCGCATCACCTACGTAAAACAATACTACTTTTTTTTTTTTTTTGAAAATGAACCAACCTGATGCGATTCCTCGTACTTAGAATAATACCTGCTGGTGTAGACTAGTTCCCGGTGTGATGCCTCCTTTCAACTACACTGGACATCTACACCACCATAACTAGCTAAGCTAGGGCTAAGAGGCGGGGTGGCTATCACTATAGGGCTTAAGCCTACTGCCATTAATCCATGTGGGTAGAAGCTCCCCATTCAGCTGGCTGAGATGAACGGCACCTCCCTCTGTGACTTGATGTATCTGATATGGCCCCAGCTAATGCGTCTTGAACTTCCCTAGAAACTTAATGAATTTGCTGTCATAGAGGAGCACTAGGTCACCGATCTAGAAAGTCTTATTCTTAATGTGTCTGTCATGCCAATCTTTTTCTTGTGCCTTCTGCACTTTCTGATGGAATCTGGTGATGAATCAGTCTTCTTCTAAGGCAAGTAGTTGTGCTAGCCTTTCCTCCACTGTATCTGTATCAGTCATCCCAGTAATCTGAGCGATTCTTAAACTTGGAAGAATATACTCCATAGGCATAACAGCCTCCTGTCCATACACCAAGCTGAAAGGTGTGTGTCCCGTAATTTTCTTGCATGTGGTCTTGTACGCCCATAATACATTATTAACTCTGAGGTCCCAATCATTTCTTTGGCTATTGCAGATCTTAGTAAGAGCATTTTCTAAAATCTTATTAAAGGCCTCCACCGTACCATTAGCCTGTGGGTGGTAGGGAGTGCTCTTATGGTGCTGAATCTAGAATTCTTCTGTTAACGCCTCAATAGTGTTGTTCAAGAAATGTGTGCCTTGATCACTCATCAAAATTACTGGGCATCCAAATCTACTGATGATGTTTTCAAAAAGGAACTGTGCGGCTATAGCAGCATCACAATTTCTTACTGCTTTGGCCTCTGCCCATCTGGTGAGGTACTCTGTTCCAGTGATAATATATCTCGCACCAGTGCGCTTTCCTGGTGGGTTGATAGGACCCACAAAATCTATAGCCCATTTATAAAATGCGCGCAGCGTGACCTGCGGTCACAGCGGCATTTCATTGTGTCGTGAGGGTTTTCCTACCCTTTGGCAGATATCGCAGCATCTGCAAAAGTCCTTGGTGTCTTTATGCAACGTAGGCCACCATAATCCTGCCTCCAGGATTTTTTGCGCAGTCGGCTTTCTTGCGAAGTGACCTCCTGTGGTTCCTGAATGTGCCTCTCTGATAATAGCGCCTTTTTCATGCGGCATCACACATCTGCGCAGAATTTCATCCGGACCTAACTTGTATAGGTGTCCTGCGATAAGGGTGAAGTATGATGCTTTAACAACCAACTGCTTCTTTTTCTACTTAGTAAACTCATCAGGTGGTACTCCTGTAGTGAGAAATTAAATAATATCGGCATATCACTCATCTGCGATCTGGATAGAGAACAGTGGCGCATCTGGCAGATTGTCGTCTAGGTTACTTGGCTTTTCTCCTGAGTCTATCCACGACAGATGATCAGGTCCGGCATTCAGTCTGCCTAGTTTCACGATGATTTCAAAATCATACTCCTGAAAGAGGAGTAACCATTTGTAGATTCTCCCCCCTAACACTGGCTTATTGACCAAATACTTCAAGGTGGAATGGTCAGTGAACATCTTAAACGAGGAACCCAACAGGTAGTCCCTAAACTTCTGCAGCGCATACACCATAGCTAGGCCTTCTCTTTCTGTTGTGGTGTACTTCTTTTCTGCTGGAGTATGCGATAGGATGGTCAATGTCCCCTTCTCCTGGTTGTGTTAAAACAACCCCTAATGTGATGCCAGATGCATCCACATGTACATGAAATGGCTTAGTCCAGTTTGGAAATACTACGATGGGTGCTGTAACCATCTTTTCTTTAAGTGTGTCTAGACTCTGCTGACATTCCTCATTCCATAGGAATTTTACATCTTTCTTTAGCAATTTCTCCATTGGTGCTGTAATCTTTGCGTAGCCCTTGATGAACTTTCTATAGTACCCAGTATGACCAAGTACTGTCCTTAATTGCTTGACTGATTTGGGTGCTGGAAGGTTTACAATGATGGCGATCTTCGCGGGATCTACCATCAAGCCTTGTCTGCAAACAATGTGACCCAACAAAATACCAAATGGTGCAAAAAATATACATTTCTTCAAGTTTAGAGAAATCTGGTACTGCCTACATTTCTCTAACATCAGTCTTAAGTCTCCTATATGCTTGTCGATTAGTCCAAATACAGTCCAATCATCGAAATATACTTCTAATAATTTATGAATGTATTCTTTAAATACAGCAACTACTACTCTAGAAAATATAGCTGGTGCATTCTTAAGACCAAAGGGCATTACCGTATACTGGAACGAGCCCCATTCTGTTGCAAAGGTGGTCTTGGATCGATCTTCTGGATGTATTCTGATCTGATGGTAGCCTGAAAATCCATCAGTGAAGGAGTAGACCTCCTGTCCTCCCACGTTGTCTAATACCTCATCAGTGAACGGTGTCGAAAATGGATCGTGAAGTGATGCATCATTGAGCTTACGCAGATCAACACAGATCCTGATGTCTCCTTTTGTTTTCTTTTCTTGTACGACCATGGGGCTAACCCATTCGCTTTCTTCTACCGGCTCAATGATGCCTGCTGCTAGAATCTTATCGATTTCGTCCTTTACTTTTTCTTTGTAGCGCGGATTCAATCTATATGGGCACTGCTTGACTGGTCTAGCATCCTCCTTCAATGGTATCCTCATAACTCCCAGGTCTCCAACTATTCCCTTCATCTCTATGAACTAGGTGGGAAATAGGTCCTAATAGTCATCTAACAAATCTGCAATCTGTCCGACTGTTTCATCGTTCCAATAGTCTCCAATAGAGGCAAACTTAGGTTATGCTTCTGTGCCAATATTGATATTTTTAATCTTGATGGGTTCGGTGATTGCTAGAATCTCTAACTATGGTCCCCCAACATCGCGAGTTCATTCTGACTCCGAAATGTTGGTGTTGCGAGGATCCTCATCCTCATCCTTATCTTCATTGTCTAGCTTTGCTGCGGAATTATAGCATTCAAGCGCGGCTTGCAACTGGATGGCCCACTCAGGTTGAGCCTGCACTGAGATGGTACAGTCCTCAAATATCTTGATCTTGATTATGTCTAGGGCCTGAGCAACACTTGGATGTTCTGATTCAAACGTGAAGGTGAGTAGGAAACTGTTTGTCATAAGTGACCATGTGGTCATCCCCTTGCGCAACTCGGTCTCTGTGTACCAGTTCCTTGGAACTATGTCCAATGTGTGAATGAATCTGTGAACCCATTCATCCTCGGGAATGTCCGACCAGTTCTATTCACATGTCTGAATGTGTACCCTGGGATCAGTTTCCACTGTGTACTTCTGTTGGACATACTCTCTGTCGACAGAAAATCTGATCGCCATCAGTCTTTTAATATCATCCCATGATGCGATATTCTCTTTATGCGCATACCACCATCTTCCAAGTGTGGCTCGTACTGCAAGGTCCATAGCTACGATCCTCTGCTCATAAGGAATCTGTTGCTCAAACTGCTCAAGGAAGTCCTGAATATCTGTCAGACCATGATATGATGGAATCTCAGTGATCTCTGCACCAATCCATCACAGTTACTTACTCATAAACGCACATCTACGCGCTGAGACTTCGTAAAGTCTGTTCTGCCAGTTCTCTAAACCAACATCGGAATCCGATGTGCATGAACTGTCGCATCGCCAACTAATATTCCCTTCTGTGGTTGGATTGATGTGGTCATTCTGGTTCGCAGTCATCTGGTAGAGACTATCCATGTTATGTGCCTCCTCCTCTGCTTGGATAGGTTCAATGTATCTAGGACCCTGGTGAGGATCCAAAGGCGCGATGACCCGGATCTGCGCATCCTCAAAGGTCATT
The DNA here is from genome assembly GCA_001517045.1 of Pseudotsuga menziesii. Classification (NCBI taxonomy): domain Eukaryota; kingdom Viridiplantae; phylum Streptophyta; class Pinopsida; order Pinales; family Pinaceae; genus Pseudotsuga; species Pseudotsuga menziesii. The sequence goes on along the minus strand of LPNX011153683.1, from coordinate 359,857 downwards.
TGTCTTCTATTTAGGTCAATGACAGCCTTGCTACCAATCTCCCAATTGATACTTAATAATGCTAGATACGGTCAACTGTTGCCAATGATTTCCATAACCTCAAAGTCCGCAAAACTGTGAACTCTGTCAATGTCAACTAGCACCTGTGGCAGTCGACCCAATGGTGATACTCACTGCTGATTAGCTAATCTCAGGTGGATAGGCGATCTGACTAACTGAGGGCTACCCATCTGTTCCAATGTCTACTTAGTTAGAACATTCACCTCTGATCCTAGATCTAAGACAACTTCATCCATTTCAAACTCTCCAATCTATGCTGTGAGCTTCATCTCTCTTCCGATCCTTGTATGTCCTGTAATATTGTGAACAGCGCGGTGTGCACTGCCCGAGAGAGAAGGTTGTTGACACTGATCTATGATGTACTGTAGCTTGTAGATAGCTTTTTCATTTCTCACAAGTTTCAAGCAACTGCGTAGGAAGTATTGTACACTTCCTGTCGATTCATCCTCATCGCATCTTCCCGATGTGGTAGCCTACGGTATCTGTTCAGGGCTATCGCCACAAGGTGTTTATTGCAGTACACCCCTAGATGGTGGTACCTGCGATCTTGATTGCGTAGGTTCATCAAAGGAAGCCTTGGATTCATGAAATTTTTCTTTATTCTTCTGTAGGTCGAGTGCTGTTGCTTTACTAGGAGCTCTGCGCACCCACTCCTGACTTGTGTTCTTTTCGCTCTCCTGCGATGTCCTACTAGTAGAAACACCGCTACGAGTCACAATATTGACTCTTGGTTCTGGCTCTTCCTGCTCAGCAGCAATAAGCTGGATGTTTTGGTGTACTGCTGGCTTAGGGTCTTTGATCTTAGCTATCAAGGTAGGACACTCCTCTATGGTATGATCATAATATTTGCAGTAGTTACAAGTGGTAGTGGGGCTCTGATATTCCCTAGCATAGTGTCCTACAATTCCGTAGTTATAACAAGTGATTGGTCCGCTACCACAGCCAAAACCTTCTCCTCTGCCGAAGCCTTCTCCTCGTGCAAAGACTCCTCCATGGCCTCGTCCTCTGAATCCTCCTCCACGGCCACCATAAGTCAGATCAGGATGTGGTCCTGCTGCTGGACCCTGTGTTTCTGACTGGACTCTGTATACGTCATATTTTCTATCTAACATGAGATCATAGGCTCGGCAATCTTGTTCATAATGTCCGACAGAGTTGCAGAAGACACAGTATAGGTTCTTAGGTGTCTGTACATACTTCTGAAGCAAAGGGCATTGCTGAGGCGGATGTCCTTGTGTTTTGCATATTTCACACCATGGCCCTTGCGTTCATGGTAAAGGGTTAGGATCCCCTGACACTAAATATTCTACAAAGACTGGACAGTTGTCTTTGGTATGACCCTGTGCTTTACATCGTAAGCACCATATGTCTTGCATAACCTCTTTTCCTTTCTTAAGTTCGTGTATCTGTAACGTGAGGTTGGCCAACTGGTTCTGTAGAGTTGTCATGCCTGCACTGGTTTCTGCTAAAGGTGAAGCTTCTAGCTTCATCGCCATCTCCAATGTGTCATCCTGCATCTGGAGTTTCTGCTGCATTAGTGGCAATCTGATGTGAGGGAGCAGCGCTGCAATAAACCATTCCTTATGCTGCTCCGGCACAAACTCAAAGCTTACTTGGTCTATAAGAGCATTGAATTTCTGGTCAAAGTCCCATACTGATTCTAATGGTAGCTACTTAATATCCTTGAGCTCTGTTATGCACTGAGACTCAGACTTAGGTTTCTTGAACTCTTTAATCATGGCATTCTTGACCTAGGCAAGTGTCTTGGGTACTGTGGTATACTTTATGTACCATGTTAAAGCTCGATCTCTGAGCGTGGTGACCAACTATACAAGTTTAAGGTTATCGTCGTTGATTGTTTTAATGGTCCACATGGCTTCAAATAGAAACCAATGTTGTTTCGGATCCTCTGCTCATGTACCCTTAAAGGTAGGTAGCTTCATATCATCTCCCATTCTATTTCTCTGCGGAAGGTTCTGATTGATTGGATTACTACCACTCGGTGGTGTAGGTGAAGGTGATGTAGCGGTAGTAGGTACTGTCTGTGAGCTACTGGATGGAGTACCTATGGGATTACTCTGAGTCTCGGTCTGTTTTTGTGGGGTATCGGGCTGGTAAGGGATACCCCCCTCTATTTCTTCTGTGGTACTAAGACTCGGTTGCCTAATATTGTCTGAACTATCTTCATTTATAGGAGAGACGAAAGCTACTTTATATTTCTTGCCACTACGTGTTCGTCCAATGTCATCCAAATCACTTTCAAACTCTTGTGACATTACTATCTTTACTTATTCATCTGAAATCATGTCCATTACTCCTTTTTCATGTAGCAGCATCTTAATGGACAAGTTTAGAGATTTTAGGTACTTACCACGATATCCTTCGAAGAAGTACTGCTCAGCCTCGCTGAAGCTTTTTCTCTGGTCAACTGCAAATTCTGTGACGAAGCCTCCTAGCACACTCGTAAGCCAGAAGTCCACTTCTCTCGTAATGGGATTGTCGAGTCTCTGCATGGTCTGAATCAGCTCCGGTGTCCAGACAATGTTTCTTTTCTTCTTGAATATGTTCCTATCTCTCAACTTTGATAACCAGTCGTAAAGCTCATTTCCATAGGTTGCAAAAAATATCACGTGTATATCTGAAGCGATATGCTTTTGTAACCAGTTCTCTATGCTCAGTTTAGGGCTCCGATTTTCTTTATTGGAAAACTCCCTTAAGTTTGAATCCAGCCACTGGTGAAACTCTTCTCTAGTGGGATGCCAATAGAGCATTAGTGCTCAGTTGTTCAAAACCAGCAACGAAACCATTTGTTGGCTGCAATGGGTAGACCCGGGCTTACTATAATCAACCAACAACACCCCTAGCTCAATGGCCCTTTCAGTGACAGACCACAAAGCAGCCTGAAGTCTCACCCAAAGTGACTCTAATGGGTTTTCCAAGGACTCAAGTGTCTTGGACCAGGTTCTGTGGCGATCCTACTTGCGACTCGTAGCTCTTCTAGGTGCGGGGTCTCTTTCTCTGCGCGTCACATGACCTTCTGCTCGCGTCGCGCGATCTCCTCATCTCGCAAATATTCTAGCCATGAGATATTCCTTTATACTGCTGTGCGGTCCTTCTCTATGTCGTGCACTTTCCCTAACTCGCGATATCTCCAGCCTTATCGCATCACCGTGCACCGTGCGACATGCAGCTCCTGCCCAATGCTAAGTCCTCAACCAGCGGTATCACACACCGCAGCTCCTCTGCCGGTGTGGTATCACCTCTCTGTGATATCCTACCTCCGGGGTTTAGCACACTTAGTGTTGCTCGTGTCGACGTGCAAGACTTAACATACAAGGCTATTCGATACTGCAATAGTGACTGTTTCACGCAAAGCATAAATGAACCATATACAACATGCCAAAGACTTTGAATTACGTTTATCTTTCTATATTGATATGAACTGATTAACACATTCATTCATTAAACTGTAAACAAAGTCCATGAAATGACTGAGAAATGCATAAGTAAACATAACAAATAATCCAATCGCATAACACTTGATTTTAACGTGGTTCACCTCCAGGATGGAAGTTACGTCCACAGAACTGTGTTTTCTTATAGCTCAGGGGAAGGTAAAACACAGTTCTACTGCACCGCATATGCAGCTCAAGATCTTCTCTCTTAGATCTCTTTTCTCTCTATATTGCTCTCCTACAATATACTCTTCCCTCTCTGTCGATCCTTGCGGATCGTTACATGCATACTCTATAAGCCAGCTACTGGTTACAGTAAGATTGCTACCACTAATAACAGAACTAGAGCTAGGATTTTACAACAGTCTAATAGTCTGCCAAACACTACTAACAACTGAATGAACCAACTAACTGACCAACCCTTTTACAATACAAAATATATCCCTTTATAGGAAGCCCGAAGGTCTCACCATTACAACACTGTGGGCCTGTCCCAACAGTAACCCAAAACCCTAACTAGTGACAGTCGGCCATATCTGTACTTGAGGTATCCACTTTCTGTCACACCACAGCTCTCTACATGT
>LPNX011153683.1:251212-355595 GCA_001517045.1 Pseudotsuga menziesii | reverse complement strand
AACTTGCACATGGTGGGACTCATGGACTAGGCAAATAAGACAAAACAAATGAAATAATGTCTAAGTGGGTAAATACTATGGGTTGATTATTCTAACACTACAGTCTTCCATGCTTCCCGGCACTGATCATGGGTACTATGCACCACTTCTCTTTTCTATGCTTCGTCTTCAATGCCTCAGCCTCATTGCTCCTTCTCCTTTATGAGGGTCGCTAAGCCCTCCTATCTTCCGCCGCTGCCTTCAATGCAGTGGGTGAGCTCTCTCTTCTCGGCCGCTCAGGTACCGTTGCCTTTCTTGACTTCTCTATCTAAAAAGTCATGGTTTCCGACTCTGCTCTGCAGTTAGAAATGTGGTACGGTGTCGTAGCTCTGTCTTATGTTCTTTCCGCCAAAACTTATCTCTCCGCTAAACTATCAGCTTCTTTTGTAGCTGCGGGACCCTGCTCCAACATAGGAGCTGAAGCTCCGCAATATGGGCCTCATGATCGGCTTTAAGCTTCTCTATTTCACTACGGGACTACTGTGCATAGTCTTTCAGCCTGGCTAGCCTTTGTTCCTGCTCTTCCACTAGGTGTACGTCGAAGTCAAGAAGGATTTGACATGCCTCATCCAAAACTCGGACTAGTGTAATCCACTTATGTTCTGCATCCCTCTTTCTCTGCTCCACTGCTTCAAGCTGCCCTGCAAGGCCCTGCTGCGTACTTATGGAATTTTCCATCTGTCTTTGGGAATAGTGGTCTCGTGCCTGGATTTCTTTCATAATTGCTTCCTGAAAGGGATGTAGCTTCATCATAGACATCTTAGTGTAATCTATTCCAACCTTCATGCTCATCTCTGCACGAGACACTGCATCAGTTAATATCAGGGCTGCACTTGACACTTGGCCTTTGTTATCTCTGGCTGGCCATTGCCTTAGGTATGGCTACGCGCTTACTGGGGTGCTGTTTGGTGTGGTGCCAGTCACTGATTTTTCTGTTATGTCCTTTAGCTCTGAAATCCTGTTTGCTATGCCAGTAAGCGCAGTGAGATGTAGATCTGCAAACTCTGACCACTTGCTAGTTAATTCTTTTGTAGACTTCGTGAGAGCCTGATCAAGCTCATCGAGTTTCACAGCAGGTTCTTCGTCGATACCTTTGTCTTTTGACGCTTTTGCTTTCTTTCTGGAATGAGGTTTGGTCACTTCTTGTACTTCTGGTGACATTCTCTTCACTAATTGATTAGGGTCAGAGGTAGTGTGAACTGAGTCTTCTTCTTCATCTTCATTTCCACCATCACCACCCTGGTCACTCTCAGTCTGTTGCAAATCAGATTGTTCTTCACTGTCCGCTAGTGGGTCTTGCTGCTGCGTGTGACTAGGGCCTGCGCCCACATTGGTAACTGGGGGAACTGGAATGTGAGGTTTTTTCCCACATCTTTTAACCATTCAGCCGTCCAGTGCTGAATTACTGTCCGGATGTCTTCCTCACGTACTACATACGGTAACTTGAACCATTGATGCTTCTGATCTACACGGGCCTGGATGAAGGTATAATGCATGTCGGTGGTAAAGTTGGCTGCGTCGTCACATTGAGAGAATAACTCATTACTAAGCCGTGGGTTTCTTATGATCTCATATGAGATACTCATCATATAAAAGGAAAATACCCAGTTTGTCATCTGCTGTAGGTTTTTATCCTGGGAAACCCACAAAGAGGCGTACCTAACTGAACCAGGCATGTCTGAAGAGATAGTAGAACTGCGCCTCAGTAGGTTCTTGCCATCCGACTAGTGTGATAAGGACTATCAACCATGAGTGGTGAAAGAGCCTACCTTTCTCCTGCATGTCGCAAATGTCTTCCGGGAATTCCTTTGCAAGGTATGCTGCCCAGTTGTAACTGTAGCCTTCGGCACAATTCATAGCAATTCTAATGACCGGGGCAGGCACTTCAGTTGGTCTGCACTTTTGCATTATCTTGCACGCTACGAGCTCAGCTACGAAGCGAATGTTATGTTCTTGAATCACGGAAGTGTGATACCCGCTTTTCCCCTTTGTCAGGCCAAAGCATTCCTTCATGGTTTGTGCAAGTTTCGTATCTTCATGCTTTGAAGGAAATTCGGTCCCTGGATCAGGCCCTGCTATTGGTAAACCAGTGATCCTATGAATGAGTTCACCATTGATAGGGATTTTCTTGTCTCCTATCCATAGGTGGCCGTCATGGACTAATGCCAGCAGCTGTTTAACCACTATAGTCACCTGTGTGCTGCGTCCAAAATGGGGAACATCGAGCATCTTCAGCAGACTAGCTTGATCCAAGTCGGCAGCCCATTGTATTACTTCTATTAATGTCGCCCCAGTCTCATCGTACTTGATGAAATGCAAATATGTTTTTGGTGTGAACTGGGGAAACTTTCCATGATCATTCGTATCGTGGTCGGCATACTTAAGCTGATCTATTTTTCCTGTCATGGTCCCAACCAGCTGCACACTCGGTGGCAGCGAAGGGGTGCATAATATGAACTTATTTGTTCGCCGAGGTGGCTGAACTCCTAGTTGAACTGGTGGAAGATACGATGGATGCTTCGGTGCAATGTTCTCATCTTTTGCAGGTGGGACCTCTACTGAACCAAACGGAGTCATTCCGGGATCCTCCGATGTTTTCCCTGATTGCCTGTGTCTGTCTTCGTTCCGCTTAGAATGAACTTCAGGCTTAAAATTTTTCTGGGAAGAGCGTGTTTGCATTTACAGACTCATTGTTGGGGGAGTCTCTTCACGGGGTGCAGGCTCAAGTGGATGGCTAAAAATATCCTACAAACCCCCCTGTTCAAATTCTCTCACTAAATCCTGAAGCTCGCAATCTGCTGTCATGGGCTCAGTGGTAAAATGCAAAAAACTATAAAATGCGAGCACTGCTGGTGTGGGTGTCTTCTTATAGAATCCATCAATTAAATCTGTCATAAATGGGCATTGATGATACCAAATCAGGAAAATATCTTGTCCAAACAGTGGTAGATTTTCCAATATCACATTAATATAGGTAGTTAATGCAGAGGACGTACTGGCGCCACCAAACTGGATTTATTCTAACGGTCATGTTTGAAGTTCCGACAGATCCTTCCTGCTTCGACACAAGCAGGAACTCTGACTACACCCAAATAAGGATATTCGACACTTCTGGACACTGTCTGCGACATCGAGTCGAGCTTCCACCCCCGACAGAATATCTACCACCGCCTCAATTATTCCGGGCATGTTTGACAGCTCTGTCAGAAATAGGTTCTGATCTTCTTGGAGAAGTTGGGTCACCTTGCTCACCATTTCGTCATCCCAATAATCTCCATTGGTAGCACACTTAGGGTTTTCTTCTGATCCAAGGTGTACGGTCCACGTTTTCAGGAGCTGAGTCACTTTAGGTACTTCAACTGTTGGGCCTTGTACTTCGCAATGTCCTTCTGACTTCGGAATGGCAACGTTACGTGAATCGTCATCCTCGTCAATTGCAAGGGGATAACATTCGACTGCATTAACTTCTTGTGCCATCCAATCAGGTTGGTACTCTGCTAGTTGTTGATCCTGAAATACCTCAGTGGGGCTCAACCTGATAGCTGCCTCTACAACTGGAGAAACTTCATTAGTAGACAAGGTATGCAAAAAATTATCAACAAGACAAATCCAAATTACAGTATCCCAACAAAGCTCAGCCTCTGCATACCAATTCTTTGCTATTGGTTCCAGAGTATGCACAAACCTATGTATCCATTCTTTCTGAGGTACATGCTTCCACGCTTCGCAGTACTGCGCCAAATGTTCTTGAGGGCATATCTTTCTATCAAACCTGCTGCTTACCTCCTGGGGTTGATCCAAAAATCTCAGGCGAAGGGACTTCTGACAAACTTCCCAACTAATAATGGACTTATTATGGCTATTCCACCATTTGGCTACTGTGGCTCTGAATGTTGAATCCAGAGTCTCCATTTTCTGTGAATCTGGGATCTGTTCGGAGAAGTGTACAATAAACTGTTCTGGGTCTGTCGAACCATCAAAAGAAGGGAAGGTTCTTGGCTGTGAGCTAAGCCATCTGAGGGATTTGATAATTCTGGCACATCTATGTCCATGTAGTTCATACAATCGGTTTTTCCAGTTCTCTAAACCATCATATGAGTCGTTCATGCAGGAGCTGTCACACTGCCAATCCATGATACCTTCGACAATGGGATCAACATAATATTCTTCCTTAGCTGTGATATTATAAATATGGTCCAGGACATCTTGATCGTCATCTCTGAGTGGTTCAGTGTACCTTTCTCCTTGAGAGGGGTCCAGTGGTATTATGACTCTCAAATATTTCCCTTCGAAAGTCATCTTTCTCTTCTTAAGGTTAATGATTGCAACATTTTCCATTTCCCATTCGATTCCTAACAGGGCAAGATAGGGATTGTTGTCATCAATGATCTCAATAACTTCAAAGTCCGCTAAAGTATTGAACCCATAAATATCCACTGGGACACTAGGGAATCTCCCTAGGGGCACAATCCGCTGCTGATTGGCTAACCTCAACTATATAGGGGACCAAGCAAGGGTAGGTTTTCCCATTTGTTCCCAGGTTTTCTTGGTTAGGACATTGACTTCTGATCCTAGGTCCAGAATGACATCAGTCATATCATACTCTCCTATCTGAACATTCAATCACATTTCCCTGCCAGTTCTTCTGACTCTGTTAACAGTTTGTTCCCTATCAACACTTCTCTGAGGTTCACAGGAAGCAATAACTTTCTGCAACTCCTTTAAAGCATTCTGATTCCTTAGGAGTTTCATACAGCTCTGTAAAAAGGAGGATAGTGTACTTACTTTATCCGTTGAAGCTTCTTGCGGCTACGAATCCTGCTGATGTTGCTGTGCAGGTGTGGCTGATGAGCTAGGATCAACGAAATCTCTCTTGGCTTCCACGACTGTCTCTTTTTCTCTTTCAATATAAAATGGTGGGACTCTCTGAGGGGCCTTACGGACCCAAGCTTCATCAAGTTGTTTCTCCATATTCTGTAAGTGCGTCGTAGCTCCACTCCGCGTAACAACATTAATGGCTGGCGCAGGTCTTTTCTCAATAGAAATCATCTGAATATTTTGATTAGGGGCACTGTTTATTTCCTGAATCTTAGCTATCAGCTGCGGACACTGCTCGATCACATGGCCTACTGCGTGACAATAACGACATGTCGTAGTTGGGTTCTGACAATCTCTAGCTAGATGCCTAGCTTGGTTACAGTTGTAACACACAACTTGGCCTCTGCCTCTTCCTGTCATACCACCATGACCACGACCTTCAAAATCACCTCTACCGGATGCACCACGGCGGTAGCCATAGCCGTCATTTCCCTGACCCTCATTTTGTACCCGATAGGCGTCATAGGTGCGCTCTATCATGAGGTCATAACTGCGACACTCATCTTCATTATGTCCTACTGACTTACATAACTTGCATTAGGGGTTCTTTGGGACTTGCGAAAATCTCTAGAGCAGATGACAGTTTTCGGGTCGATGCTGGCCAGTTGTCCGATAGATCTCACAATATAGAACAGCGGGGTTGAACGGGTTTGGTGCACCAGTATTCAGGTAGTTTCTTACCACATGACACTGTTCCCTGTCGTGACCTTCTGTCCGACATTGTGTACACCAAACCTCTTCGTGACTGGTTTTTCCTTTCTTCATATCGCAAATCTCTAGAGCCATCGCGGCCAACTGCGCTTGGATTTGAGCGATACCAGAATTATCTTCGACAGGGGTGGTCTCAAGCTTCATCATGATCTCTAGAGCCTCTTGCTGGTCAGCAACCTTCTGTTGCATGAGTGGTGTTCTGATATGCGGTAGCAATGCTGCAATGAACCATTCCTTGTGCTGCGCAGGGCTAATGGTGAAACTGACTTGGTCGAGTAGAACTTTGAACCTTTGAACCTTGGACTTCTTAAACTCTTTGATTATTGCTGCTTTAATATCATCTAAGGCATGATTCTGATTACTGGAGAATTTCATGAACTAGTTCAAAGCTTGGTCCCTGAAAGAAGTAACGATTTGCGCGTTTCTTATAGCTGGATCTGTAATGTTCTTAGCATTCCACACTACTTCACATAAAAACCAGAACTGTTCCAGATCCTATGATCTAGTTCCTTCGAAAATAGGGATCTTAATATTATCAGTCAAGTGGGCCATAGTATATCTAGGGGGGTTTGGTGGGGGACAGGAAGTAGGTGGGGGGGAAATTACTGGGGTATACTGACCTGCGACAGGAATACTTGGGCTCGGGTGACTTTTGTACTGCGACGGGTTCTCGGGGAAAAGTGGTCTGCGCTGTGGGGTTTCCAACAGAAGGGGTTTCTTCAGGTTCTGAATCTGCGGGATTTACGGGGGAATAGGATCCAAAATCTCTTTTGTACCTTTTTCCACTTCACAGCAAACCACTTTTCTTTTCGAAGGTATTTTCACTTGTAAACATAGGTTAGTAATACTAAATCTAATAGTCTGATTCAATGAGCAATATACCTTTTTCAGCTAGTAGCATTTTAATTCTCAAACTGAATCAATTCAAAAACTCACCCCTTGGTCCTTTGAAAAACTATTGCTCGGCTTCACTAAAGGAAGTACTCATGTCGATGGTGAACTCTGTCACAAATGCCTCAAGGGTTCACGTCGTCCATAAATCAACAGCTCGAGAAATCTTGTTGTTCACTCTTTTCAATATATTAATTCTTGCAGGGGTCCAAGAAGGAAACTGATTGTCGCGGAAGTTCGTCCTTCTCTCTGTCAACCTGGATAACCACCGGTGCAACTCTATGTGCATACTACCAAATAAAATTTCATAGACATCAAAAAATACATACCTTTGTAAAAATTCGTTTGCAGTATGACGCGGATCTTTGTTCTCTTGCTCAGCAAATTTTAGATAAGTCACATCAAGCCAATCACCGATTTCCTTCACGGAGGGTCTCCAGAACATAGCCCTCGAGGTATGATGTAAACCCCTCTTTAGTAGATACTGAGTTTAACCGGAAATGAAACCAATTTTTTGGGAAATTGGGCAGACCCGGGTTTTATACCTTTTACTTCGCACCAACAAAAGACCCACAGTGTTGGCCCTTTCGGCAACAGCCTACGAACAGGCTGTAGTCTCACCCGAAATAGCTATGGGGTGCCGCAGAATCAGGTTTCTACAAGCAGAAGAGGGATATTATTGTACCTTTAGCCTTTAATAACTTATAATCAAATAACACGGTGCTTCAACATTCGCATATATAACTTCACAGTTAGATGAACAAACAGTGACTTGCTTAACCCTTACTGGGAATTCACAGCGAAGCTAGTATTTTAGCAGCGATCTTGCTTATCAGATATATATATAATTATCAATGCATAAAAGAACATAACAGAAATAACACAAAGAACCACAACACCAGATATAACTTGGTTCACCCCTAGTGTAGGGGCTACGTCCACAAAACTGTGTTTTATTCAACTTCTTTACAAAATTACAGTTCTGATCTGCGCACTCAGCTGCAGATCCCTTCAAATCCTTAAAGCCGCACACACAGCTGTAGGCCTTTATGCACACAGCTACAGATCGTCTTAATCACTTACAAATACTATGCGCACATAGCTGCAGAGGTCATCCATGCACACAGCTGGGACTTAACCTTCTCTTACCAAAATAACCTTATCTTTGCATCAATTCCTTTTACCTTAAAATCCTAACCTAAATTCTTTACAAGAGTGCCTATTTATACAGCGCACTATTACAAAAACCATGGACTTAAACCATGGGCACCCCGAACCCTAAAACCTGGAATTAAACCATGGGCACCCCGAACCCTAAAACATGGACTTAAACCATGGGTTTATTACAAAAAAAGGACTTTGACTCAACCCCGACACCCCTAAGACTGTTTTGAGTCATAACTCCGCTTACAGACTTCCACAAAACTGTGGAGTTACTCAAAACTAAAGACCCTTAAGGTGCGCATCCCAACAATCAAGGAAAAAGTTTAAAGATGATGGGAGAGCTTGCCTCAGGATGGAGACCCAAAACCAAACCCAAAAACAAATTGAGGCTGAACATGAAAAAGCTTCTAAACCCTAAGTTAAACACATCAGAGCTGACTATGATTGATACTTCTTCTTTAGATGAAAAGATAGAATCTAACAAGGGTGATTGCAAAGGAAAGAAAGCATTGAAGTCAGTAGAAGAGTCCAGTCTCACCGAGACTAAACTATCAGCTGTGTTTTTGGAATTAAGAGGTGAAATGTTGAAGGAGAAACATAGAGAAGAAATGGAAGCTTCTTATTCAGAAAATAAGTTGTTAATGGATGAAAATTCACCTGATGAAACAGACAAGCAAGAAAATCCAAGTGTTCCTGGTGTTTCTACAGAGCTGCTGCATGAGGATGAGGACATCTTCAGAAAGCTGAATATCCCATGGATGCCTAGTGAGTTACAGAACACAATAGCAGGTAAGGCTTTTGACTCAGAAAAGGAGAATTTGCAAAGAACCATCAAAGAGTATAAGCACCAAATGGAGTACATACAAGAAACAAATGATGGTCTGATCCTAGCTAATAGAAGACTCAGGGAAGACTTAGAAGAAGTGAATGATCATTACCAAGAGCTTACTGTGGTCTCCAAGGAGTCCCTAAAAAGGAAAAGAAGGACAGATTTACAGTGTGCAAAATTGAAGCTGACTATCAAAAGCCTATAGTAGCAGAATAAGGAGCTTACAAGAAGGTTAACAGATATGGAAGCTGAGTGGCAGAGAGCTAGGAAGAAGGCCCAAGCCTTAGATGGAATAGCTTTATTGGCAGAAGCTGCTAAAGACCTCTGAGTATTGTTAGTTAGGCAGTTACTTGTTATGTTTTTTGAGAAATAATTTATTTTGTAAATTATAATTTTGACATTATCCTATCGATGATTAGGCTAAAAATAGTTAGGGTTTAGACCCTAACTCTAAACCCTAACTGAATTTTGAAAAACAACATTTAGGAAGAACAGAAAGAGGAGAGGGGGTTCGATTTTTGGTTGGCTTAAGGAGGTCTTTGACTTCTTTATGAGCTAAGTACTTAACTCTCATGTGTATTTGATGAACAGAATTATGAAATATATGATCCATATTACCCTTCAGTCTATGTTTTGGCTTCATTTTTAGCTTGTTTAGCTACATGATTGATAAATTCATTGTTGGTTTAGTCTTTATGCTTGCAATGCTTGTCATTTGTGAATGAAATTAAAATTTATGTTCTATTGGTACATGGATATTATATTATGCATCTCTGTTCTTATTTATTTATGATTTAGTTTCTACTTGGCTTATGAATGTATTCCCTTCTGTCACCAAACTTTACAACCAGGGAAACCTTTCAAAACCCTAAACCTTAGTTTGTTTGATTGAATATTCGAGATTGTGTTGGCTTGTTTCTTTGTAGCCTGGAAACAATTTCTCGCACAAACACCCATAATTCTGAAAGGAAGGATTGTTAGTAACTCCGTAGAGACCTAAATCCTGTAATTCTGAAAGGAAGGATCATTGGTAACTCCATGAATACCTAAATCCCATAATTCTGAAAGGAAGGATCATGTTGATGTTTTGATGATGATGATGATGTTCTGTAATCAAAAGATTAGAATTTGCTGCTGATGATGATGTTCTCTGATTGAAAGATTAGAATATGATGATGATGCTCTTGTTGACGATGATGATGTTCTCTGATTGAAAGATCAGAATATGATGATGATGATGTTTCTCTGATCAAAAGATCAGAAGTTACTGATGATGATGTTCTCTAATTGAAATATCAGAAGTTGCTTATGATGATGATGTTTTCTGATCGAAAGATCAGAATGCGATGATGATGATGATGTTTCTGATCGAAAGATCAGAATGTGATGATGATGAGATCCTGATGATGACGATGTCGTATTATCAAAGTATGATGATGATGACGTACTGATCGAGAGATCAGAATATGATGATGAGTTGATGTTAGAGTATCATGATGTTTGGTTGATGATGGTTCTGATCGAAAGATGAGAGGTTGTTGATAATGATGAGTCTGATTGAAAGATCAGATTATGATGATGATGTTGTTGCTGATCGAAAGGCCAAAGTGCTGAATAAGATGTTGCTGATCTAAAAGTCAAAGTGTTGAAGATGGTGTTGCTGATTGAAAGGTCAAAGTGCTAAAGATGTTGCTGATCGAAAGGTCAAAGTGCTGAAGATGTTGCTGCTGATTGAAGAGTCAAGATGTTGCTGATCGAAGTGGTCAAAGTACTGATGATGCTGAAGACTAAAGATTGAAGATGAATTCTACATGATGTTGAAAAGATTTCAATTATTTATAGATGTATCACCCTGATGATGTTGATGATGTCCTCTATCTCTCTCCTATTATTGTTGTTGTTGATGTTTTTATAGAATACCCTTCTCGTTAAGGGGGAGTGTTGAAATATTGTAACTTCGAAGAATATTCTTTATGTATTTCTTTGTGGTCCCCGATGGTCCTACCGAGAGAACCACTTGTATTACTTTGTACCCCGATGCTCCTAATCAAAAGAACTAATAAGAGTCATGAGGCAGTCCCCTTTAATTGTAAAGGTGGATCATTAGCACCCCAGTGTGGTTACTTGAGCCTACATGTGTAACTCAAGCCTACATGATTAACTCGAGCCTACATGACAGATGAGTTAACTTAAGTGAATGGATAAATATAAATAGAGGTGTAGTGTGTTGGGCTATGGGCAGACCTGAGTTTTATACTCTTGTCTTTGCACCAACAAAAGACCCACAGTGTTGGCCCTTTCGGCAACAACCTGCGAACAGGTTGCGTCTCACCCGAAACAGCTATGGGGTGCTGCAAAACCAGGTTTCTGCAAGCAGAAGAGGGATATTACTGTACCTTTAGTATTTAATAAATTATAATCATACAACACAGAGCTTCAACATTCACATATATAACTTCGCAGTTAGATAAACAACAGTGACTTGCTTAACCCTTTACTGAGAATTCACAGCGAAGTTAGTATTTAGCAGTGATCTTACTTATCAGTTATTTACTTATCAATGCATAAAATAACTTAACAGAAACAATCACAAAGAACCACAACACAAGATATAACGTGGTTCACCCCTAGTATAGGGGCTACGTCCACAGAACTGCATTTTATTCAACTCTTTATAAAAACCGCAGTCTCGATCTGCGCACTCAGCTGTAGATCCCTTCAAGTCCTCAGGCTGCGCACTTAGCTACAGTTCTCTGTGCACACAGCTACAGATCTTCTTAATCACCCAAAAATTATCTGTACACACAGCTACAGAGGTCGACCATGCACACAACTGGGACATGACCTTTCTTACAAAAATAGCCTTAACTTCGCATCAATTCATCTTACATCAAAATCCTAACCTGACTCATTTACAAGAGTGTTTATTTATATAGTGTACTTATTACAAAACCATGGGCACCCCGAACCCATAAACCCTGGACTTAAACCATGGGTTAATTACAAAAAGAGGGTTTTGACTCAACCCCGACACCCCTAAGACTATTTTGAGCTGTAACTCCACTTACAATCTTCCACAAAAACCATGGAGTTACCAAACTTAAGGACCGTTAAGGTGCATGCCCCAATAGGCCCCTAAGACTCACCAGTGGCCCGTCCTGGGACACTCTACTCCTTTTCTCGTGGGAGAAATTTGTTGGTGAAGATAGTGAACTGCTTTTTGAGGCTACGCATGATATTTTCGGCTGCTTCCTCCTGCTCCACCAACTCCTGCAATGTTGCGGCTGATGCTTCACTGGCCTTTTCCTGTGCAAATGCATCATATTCCTTTAGAACTTTGAGCTGGCTGTCCACAGCAGTACTCAAATCCAAAGCCTCGCTGACAAGTGGCTGCATGGAATTTTCCAATAATGTTGCTTTCGCTCAGCACGACTCAATTTCCTGTTGGATTTCATTACTTTTCTTTACCTTGAGCATTTTCTGCATAGGAGGCAGAGTCTTAATTTCTGCTTTAACTGCATCCATCTCTGTCTGTCGCTGCTTGATAGGTTCTTGCAGCTGTCCTACTTCTGGATGTTCCTGCAGGGTTGTCCAGGCCTCGACACTGTCTTCTAGTGACTTTGTTGCATTGCTCACAATATCTGAGATTTTCACTGTTGAGGCCTAAATGTCTGCACGGCGCTGCTCCCTAACCTCAAGTGGGATCTCCAGGATTATGTGAAGTTGAATTTCTGCAATATGAGCCTCATGTTCTACTTTGAGCTTATCTATTTCACTGCAAGACTGTTGTGCATAGTTTTTGACTTTGGTGATTCTTTGCTCCGGCTCTTCCTCATACTAGATGTCAAAGTCAGGAAGACTTCGACATGCCTCCTCTAATACTCGTGCCAATGTAACCTGCTTACGTTCTGCGTTGCTCTTCCGCTGCTTTGCCTCCTCCAACTGTGCTGCCAGATTATCATTTTGCTTCATGGTATTTTCCAACTGTATTTGTGAGTAGTAGTCTCGTGCTTGGATTTCCTTCGTGATAGCTAACTGGTAGAGATGTAATTCCGTCATGGACATCTTGGTGTAATCTATTCCAACTATCATGTTCATGTCCACATGAGATGCTGCGTTAGTTATGATGAGGGCTGCACTTAACACTTGACCCCTGTTTTCTCTAATAGGCCATTGCCTTAGGTATAGCTACGCGCTTACTGGGGCATTGCTTGCGGCAGCGCCAGTCACTGATTTTTCTACTAACTCCTTCAGCTCTGAGATGTGCTTTGCGACACCAGTGATTGCATCAATATGCATAGCTGCAAACTCTAACCATTTCTTGGTGAGAACTTCTGTGGACTTCGACAGAGCCTGATCAAGCTCCTCACTTATCAGGATGGGCTCTTCATCGATATTATTGTTCTTTGACGCTTTCATTTTCTTTCGGGACTGAGGTTTGGTCACTTCCTCTGCTTCTGGTGACTTGCGCTTATCTGGATGATTAGGGTCCGAGGCAATTTTAACCAAATCTTCTTCTTCTTCTTCATTTCCACCATCTCCACCCTAGTCACTTTCAGTCTGCTGCGACTCAGTTTGTTCTTCACTGTCCTCTAGTGGGTCTTACTGCTGTGTCTGACTAGGGCCTACTCCCACATTGGTAACTGGGGGAACTGGAATGGTGAGTTTTGTTCCTGCGTCCTTCAACCATTCAGTCAGCCACTGCTGAACTACCGCGAGGATGTCTTCTTTGGTTACTACATATGGTAACTTAAACCATTGATGCTTTTGATCTGTGCAGGCCTGGATGAAAATATGATGCATGTCGGCGCTGAAGTTTGCTGTGTCGTCATATTGAGAGAATAGCTCATTAGTGAGATGTGGTGTTTGTAGGATCTCATAGGATATGCTCATAGCATAGAAAGTGAACACAGTGTTCGTCATCTGCTGGGATTCTCTGTCCTGCGACACCCAGAGAGATGTGTACCTCGCACCCAACATGCTTGGAGGTACTTCAATAAACTGCACCTCGGTGGGTTCTTCCCACCCAATCAATGCAATAAGTACCATCAGCCATGAATAATGAAAGGGTCTACCTTTTTCCTACGTGTCACGGGCATCTTCAAGGAATTCCTTGGAAATGTACGCTGCCCAGTTGTAACTGTAGCCTTCCGCACAGTTCACAGCAATACGGACAATTGGGGCGGGTACTTTGTATGGTTTGCATTTCCTCATTAATTTGTAGGCTAAGAGCTCCACTGCAAATCGAATGTTGTGGTGCTGAATGGCCGAGGTTTGATACCCTCACTTCCCTTTCATCAGCCTGAAGCATTCCTTCATGCTTTTTTCTAGCTTCACATCTTCATGTTTTCCCAAAAACCCAATTCTAGGGTCAGGTCCTTCTTTCGGCAGGCCTGTAATCTGGTGAATAAGTTCTCCATTGAAAGCGATTTTCTAGTTTCCTATCCATAGGTTCCCATCATGCACCAGTTCCAATAATTTCTTGACCACCACAGTCACCTGCGTGCTACGACCAAAGTGGGGAACATCAAGCATCTTCAGCAGACCAGCTAGATCCAAGCCAGCAGCCCACTGTTTCACTTCGAGTAATGTTGCTCCAATCTCAGGGTATTTGAAAAAGTGCAAGTATGTTCCTGGTGCGAACTATGGAAACTTCCCACGATCATTCGTATCGTGGTCTGCATACTTAAGCCGATCTATTTTCCCTGTCATGGTCTCAACTAGCTGCACACCCAGTGGTAGCGAAGGGGTGCGTAATGTGAATTTTTTTGTCTGCCAAGGTGGCTGAACCCCTGGTTGGACAGGCTGGAGATATGGGGGACACAGTGGGCCAACATTCTCATCCCCTTCAGGTGAGATCTTTGCTGAACTAGATGGATTCATCTCGAGATCCTGCGGTGTTTTTCCTGATTGCTTGTGTCTATCTTCGTTCTGCTTAGAATGAACTTCAGGCTTAAACTTTTTCCTGGTAGATCATGTCTGAATTAGCTGAGTTGGTGCTGGGGGGGTCTCTTCACAGGGTGTCGACATAGGTGGGCAACTGAAAAGGTTTGGAAAACCCGTCTGCTCAAATTCTCTCAACAGTTCCTAAAACTCATGATCGGCTAACATGGATGCAATATTACAACTCAAGGAAATGCGAAATGTGAACTTCGTAGGTGTGTTTTCCTTCTTATAGAATCCATCAACTAAATATGTTATAACTGTGCATTGATGATACCGAATCGGGCAGAGATCTTGTCCAAACGGCGGTAGATTTTCCAAGATCTCATTAATACAAGAAGTTAATACAAACAACGTACCGGCACCGCCAAATTTGATTTCCTCTAACGGTCGTCTTCTAAGTTCCAACAGATCTTTCCTTCTTTGGCACAACTAGTAACTCTGGCTATGCCATAATAAGGACATTCAACACCTCCTAACACCAGATTCGACGTGGATTCATGTGTATACCCGTGACAGAATGTCATCCATAGCTTCAATGATTCCTTTTATTTCTAAGAATTTCATCGGACATAAGTCCTGATACTCATGGAGAAGTTGGGTCACTTGACTCACCATTTCTTCATCCCAATAATCTCCAATGGTAGCATACTTAGGTTGTTCTTCTGATTCAAGAATGTCAATGTTGTGCGGATTGTCATCCTTGTCAATTGCGAGGTTATAACATTCTACTGCATTAGCTTCTTGTTCTTTCCAATCAGGTCGGTATTCTACTACTTCTTGATCATCAAATACCTTATTATGGATCAACCTTATAGCTGCATCTAAAGCTGGAAAAACTTCATTAATAGAAAATGTAAGCACAAAACTATCAACAAGACAATCCCAACTTACAGTATCCTAGCGAAGCTTAGCCTCCGCATACCAGTTCTTTGCTATAGGTTCCAGAGTGTGAATAAACCTATGTACCCATTCTTCTTGAGGTACGTACTTCCATGCTTCGTAGCACTGCGTCAAATGGTCCTAAGGGCTAGTCTTTCCATTAAACCTGCTTCACAACTCCTGGGGCTGATCCATAAATCTCAGGTGAAGGGACTTTTGACAAGCTTCCCAACTAGGAAGGTACTTCTTATGGCCATTCCACCATCTGGCAGCTGTGGCTCTAAATACAAAATCTAAATTCTCCATTTTCTGTGAATCTGGAACTTGTGCTGAGAATTGTACAATAAATTTTTATGGGTCTGACAAGCCATCAAAAATAGGTAAGACTCGTACCTGTGAACCAAGCCATCTGAGAGATTTGATAATTCTTGCACATCGATGTCCATGTAGTTCGTAGAGCCTGTTTTGCCAATTCTCTAGACCATCATCTGAATCAGTCATGCAGGAGCTGTCACACTGCCAATCCATTACACCCTCAGCAGTAGGATCAACATAATCTTCTTCCTTAGCCATGATGTTATAGATATGATCCAAAACATCCTAATATTCATCTCTGAGTGGTTCTGTGTTCCTTTCTCCTTGCGAAGGGTCTAAGGGTACGATGACTCTCAAACCTTTCCCTTCAAAAGTCATCTGTCTCCTCTTAAGGTTAATGACTGCATCATTGTCTAGTGCCTACTCAATACCTAGAAAGGTTGGATAGGGGTTGTTGTCGTCAATTATCTCAATGAATTCAAAGTCTGCTATAGTACTGAATCCATCAATGTCTACTGGGACACTCTGGAATCTTCCTAGGGGCACAATCTTCTGCTGATTGGCTAATCTCAACTATATAGGGAACCATTCAAGGGTAGGTTTTCCCATTTGTTCCTAGGTCTGCTTGGTTAAGACATTTACTTCTGATCCTAGGTCCAAGATGACATCAGTCATGTCATACTCTCCTATCTGAGCATGCAATCTCATTTCTCTGCACGTTATTCTAACTCTATTAACAATTTTTTCCTTTCCAGGGCTTTGCTAAGGTTCGCAAGAAGAAATAAATTTCTGCAACTCATTTAAAGCATTCTGATTTCTTAAGAGATTGATACAACTCTATAAAAATGAAGACAGTGTACTTACTTTATTCGTCGAAGCTTCTTGAGACTGTGACGGCTGCTGATGTGGTTGCGCAAGTGCTATTGATGTGCTCGGATCAAGAAAGTCTTTTTTGGCTTCCATAAAGGTCTCTTTTTCTCTTCCCACATCGAAGCTTAGAATTTTCTCTGGGGCCTTATGAACCCAAGCCTCGTCAGGTTGTTTCTCCTTGTTCTACACTTGTGTCATAGCTCCACTCCTGGTAACAACGTTAATGGCTGGGACAAGTCATTGCTCCATAGAAATTAGCTGAATATTCTGAGTAGGGGCACTATTTATTTCTTGAATCTTGGCTGTCAGCTGCGAGCACTGCTCAATGACATGATCTGCTGCTCTGCAATATCGACATGTCGTAGTTGGGTTCTGACAGTCTCTAGTGAGATGTCTGGCATGGTTATAGTTATAACATACAACCTGGCCTCATCCTCATCCAGCCATACCACCACGACCATGACCTCCAAAAGTACCTCTACCTGATGTACTACCACGGTAACCATAGCCATCATTGCTCTGTCCCTCATTTTGTACTCGATAGGCATCATAGGTTCGTTCTCTCATGAGGTCAAAACTGCAACATTCTTCTTCATTATGTCCAACTGACTTACAAAACTTGCAATAGGGGTTCTTAGGTACTTGCACATACCTCTGTAGCAGATAGTAGTCTTCGGGTCGATGCTGACCAGTTGTTCTTCAGAGCTCACAATATAGAACTTGAGGGTTAAATGGGTTTGGCGTACCAGTATTCAGGTAATTTCTTACCGCAGGACACTATTCCTTGTCATGACCTTCTATCCGACATCACGTACAACAAACCTCCTCTTGACTGGGTTTCCCTTTTTTCATATCGCGAAGCTCCAGAGCCATTGCTTCCAACTGCGCTTATATTTGAGCTATACCAAAATTGTCTTCGACAAGAGCTGTCTCAAGATTCATAGCAATCTCCAAAGCCTCTTGTTGATCAGCAACCTTCTATTGCATGAGGGGCATCCTTATATGTGGTAACAATGCTGCAATGAACCATTCCTTATGTTGTGCTGGTCCAATAGTGAAGTTAACTTGATCAAGCAGGACTTTGAACCTCTGATCAAAGTCCCAAACTGATTCTCCTTGCCTCTGCTGAATCTCTTTCAGTTTAGTTATACACTGTGACTCTGATTTAGGTTTCTTAAAATCTTTGATCATTGCTGCTTTGATATCAGCCAAGGAATGGTTCTGAGTACTATAAAACTTCATGAACCAGGTCAAAGCTCGGTCTCTAAAAGAAGTAACAAGCTGTGCTCTTCTTATATCTTGATCCATAATGTTCTTAGCAGTCCACACTGCTTCACATAGGAACCAGAAATGTTCTGGATGCTCTGATCTAGTTCCTTTGAACACATGGAGCTTAATATCATCATTCATGTGGGCCATAGTGGATTGAGGGGGGGTACTGGTGGTAGGCGTTGGGGGGACTTACTGGGGTAGACTGACCTGCAACAGGAATACTTGGGCTAGGGTTACTTTCAGACTGCGACAAGTTCTCAGGGATAATAGGTCTTCACTGCGGGGTTACCAGAGGGTTTCCAACAGAAGTGGTTTCTTCGAGTTCTGAGTGTGTGGGACTTACAGGGGAATACTTGGTATTTTGACCTAAAGAATAGGATCCAATATCTCTCTTCTACCTTTTTCCACTTTGCAGCAAACCACTTTTCTCATCGAAGGCACTTTCACTTGCAAACATAGGTTAGTAATACTAAATCTAACGGTCTGATCCAATAAGCAATATACCTTTTTCAGCCAATAGAATTTTAATTCTCAAACTAAATGAATTCAAGTACTTACGCCTTGGTCCTTTGAAAAACTGTCGCTCGTCTTCGCTAAAGGAAGTACTCATGTCGATGGCGAACTCTATCACAAATGCTTCAAGGGTTCGTGTTTTCCAAAAATCAACGGCTCAGTATATCTTGTTGTTCACCCTTTTCAATATATTAATTCTTGCGGGAGTCCAAGCAGGAAACTGACCTTCTTGGAAGTTTGTCCTTCTCTCTGTTAACCTGGATAACCACTAGTGCAACTCTATGTGGATACTAACAAAGAAAATTTCATAAACATCAGAAAAAATATACCTTTGTAAAAATTCATTTGCACTATGACGCAGATCTTTGTTCTCTTGTTCAGCAAAGGTCAGATAAGTCTCTTCAATCCAATCACTGATTTCTTTCACTGACGGCCTCCAAAGCATAGCCCTCCAGGTACAACGCAGATCCCTCTTAAGTAGATACTGAGTTCAACCGGTAACAGAACCAATTTGTTGGGCTATGGGAAGACCCGGGTTTTATACTCTTGTCTTCGCACCAACAAAAGACCCACGGTGTTGGCCCTTTCGGCAACAACCTACGAATAGGTTGTAGTCTCACCCGAAATAGCTATGGAGTGCCGCAGAACCAGGTTTCTGCAAGCAGCAGAGGGATATTACTGTACCTTTAGTCTTTAATAACTTATAATCATACAACACAGAGCTTCGACATTCACATATATAACTTCGCAGTTAGATAAACAACAGTGACTTGCTTAACCCTTTACTGGGAATTCACAACGAAGTTAGTATTTAGCAGTGATATTACTTATCAGTTATTTACTTATCAATGCATAAAATAACTTAATAGAAACAATCACAAAGAACCACAACACAAGATATAACGTGGTTCACTCCCAGTGTAGGGGCTACGTCCACAGAACTGTGTTTTATTCAACTCTTTACAAAAACCACAGTTCTGATCTGCGTACTCAGCTGCAGATCCCTTCAAGTCCTCAGGCTGCGCACTTAGCTACAGTTCTTTGCGCACACAGCTGAAGATCTTCTTAATCACCCAAAAACCCTCTGTTCACACAGCTGTAGAGGTCATCCACGTACACAGCTGGGACTTAACCTTTCTTACAAAACTAGCCTTAGATTCGTATCAATTCATCTTACATCAAAATCCTAACCTGACTTATTTACAAGAGTGCTTATTTATACAGTGCACTTATTACAAAACCATGGGCTTAAACCATGGGCACCCCGAACCCATAAACCATGGACTTAAACCATGGGTTAATTACAAAAAGAGGGCTTTGACTCAACCCCGACACCCCTAAGACTATTTTGAGCCGTAACTCTGTTTACAATCTTCCACAAAAGTCACAGAGTTACCAAACTTAAGGACCGTTAAGGTGCATGCCCCAACATAGTGCTCCTCATTTGTGACACACACACTCACTTGTGTAACGCACTTGTGGAGGAGCGAAGTAGCTGGAGAAGGAGGAGGATCAGGTTTTTGATCTCCTTGTTGGTTTTACCTTTTTACCTTTTGGGGCATCTATATTGAGGAAGCTTTTGCTGGGTTTTTCCCTTTAGATTTTTCCCAGGATAAATATTTGTGTTCCTTTTGTATGGTTGTGCTTGTCTATCTTTCAGTGATCTGGTTAATATGCTTTTGTTATGAAATCAAAATGAAATACTAATGATCTAGCTTAGCATATGAAAATTTAACAGCAAATCCTTGAGGCTGCTGCATGTAAATTTCTTCAGTGAGATCTCCATTCAGGAAAGCACACTTCACATCCATGTGGTGTACCTCCCACTGCTTTGAATCTGCAATGGCTAAGTCTAGCCTGATGGAGTCCATCTTTGCCACTGGTGCAAAGGTCTCATTGTAGTCTATGTCATGTACCTATGAGTAGCACTTGGCTACCAATATAGCTTTGTACTTCATAGGTGAACCATCACCAGCAAATTTGGTTTTGTACACCCACTTACACTGAACTAGCTTCCTCCCTGGGGGAAGATCAACCAGCTCCCAAGTGTTTCTCTTCTGGAGTGAGCTGAACTCTTATTCAATGGTTGTTTGCCATATTGGATCATTTGCTACATATTCATATGTCTTTGGCTCTGATTCAGTCATCATATAGCATTTCTCTGTAAACATAGGATCTTTCATGCACATAGCACTCTCAAACTGAGATCTAGTCCTCCTAGGATCATTAGGATTTCCAGCTACATGAATGGTCTTGGATGCCCATTTTGGTATTTTAGGACTGTTAGGATATGCAATCAAATCATCATTATCAGAGATGTTAGAATTATCATGTTCAACTATCTCTTCACTTACATTCAGAGGTTCTGGTGGTGAAGAGGATTCTCCAACTTTCACTGCTGCTAGGGGATCTTCTTGAAATTGAACACACCTTTCAATGAAGGATTTGTTTGTGCTCAAATTGATCAGCTTGTACCCTTTTGAATCTTCAGAGTACCCAACAAATAGACACTCTTGGCTTTGGGGATGCAAATCCTTCCTCTTTTCTGTTAGAATTCTAGTGCAATCCCTTAAGCCAAAAATCCTGAAATGGGTCACATCTGGCTTGTGCCCACTCCATGCTTTGAAAGGAGTCATACAATCAAGTTGTTTATGAGGCACCCTATTTTGGATATAGGATGCATAGCTTATAGCTTCGGCCCAAAAATTTGGTGGCAAAGTCTTAGCCTCCATCATGCATGTTGCCATCTCTTTCATTGATCTATTCTTCCTCTCAGCAACACCATTCTACTTTGGTGTGTAAGGGATAGAATGTTGTATCTGAATACCTGCATCTGCATAATATTGAATGAAATTAGAATTGACATACTCACCACCATTTTCAGATATGAGGACCTTGAGTTTCCTCCCAGACTGGTTTTCAACCAAAGCCTTAAATACTTTGAAGAGGCCAAAAACTTCAGACTTGTGTTTCAGTAAGTAAACCCAGCAATACCTGGAAAAGTCATCTATGAATTTCAATGCATATTTGGCCTGACTCATTGACATATGAGGAAATGGGCTAGAAACATCACTGTGGATCAACTCAAGAGGTGCAGAGGTTCTCTCATGACTAGATTTCTCAAATTTATGCTCTAGGTGTTTTCCTAAGATGCAACCTTGACAGAATCCTTTGGAAAACTTAATCTTTGGTAAACCTATGACCATTTCATTTTCACTAAGATCAGAAAGATACTTGTAATTGAGGTGGCCAAATATTTCATGCCAAATCTTGCTTTCCTCATTAGCATGAATCAGAAGAGCAGAGGGGTTTGAGTAGGGTAGAAAGTGTGAGAACATGTATACCTTCGAAGTGTGATTTGCAACTCCTTTTGCAATGACTTTACCACTTGATATCTCTGTGATTTCAACTTTATCAAGGGAGAATATGACCTTCTTTGGAGACCCTGTGTGGGTCATCTGATACACTGATAAGAGGTTAGAGGTAAGACCTAGAATATACAATACATTGCTGAACTTACCATGGTCAAGATCAACCCTCCCTTTTCCCAAACTTTCAGTGAGAGAGTCATCTCCCAGTACTATTGGTGGACCTTTCGACATGTCAAGTGAGGTGAATTCCTCCTTGGTCGAAACCATATGTCTTGAAGCTCCAGAATCAATGATGAAACTAGGTGAGCTTGATGTGCCAGCAACCAATGCATGAACTCTCTCTCTGTCTTCTGAATTTGATCCTCCTTCCCTCTTCTTTGAGTTGTCTGGAAGGGAGATTCCATTCTTCTCCAGGAGTTGGGTCAGCATGTCAATTTTCTTCTTCATGCAGGAGCTTTCAGAATGATTTCCCTTACTGTAGTATGCACACTTTCTCATATCTCCTTTGTTCTTCTTCTTCTGGGGGTTCTTCTTGGAACCTTGAGGCTCCTCTGGAGACTTGTTCTTGTCTCTCTTTTTCTCATGTGGATTTTTATCTTTCTTCTTGCTTTTTGAATCCACCCTTGAATCTCCAGCAACTGGAGCTTGGTCTTTGGAAGGTTTGATGGTGCCCATCATCACCAGTTTATCTTGTTCTTGTGTGAGAGATTCCATGAAATCTGCAAGGCTAGGCATTTTCCAGGCTCTAACTATCAACTTTTTGGCATAGAAGGTCGATACAAACACTGAATAGTCAGGGCCAAGATTGAGAGTATGGCCAAAACCAGTTGTTCATCCTTCTTTTTGATCCCACATTCTTTTAGCTGCAAAACAAGTGCTTTGAACTTGGAAAACTAGAGTTGCAGGGATTCAAAGATATTGGGACTCAAGGAGATCAATTCATTTTTAATTTGATGTCCCCTCATCTCATATGTCTTACCAAAAAGATCAACAAGCTTCTCCCATGCTTCATTTAGTGATTTCAATCCATCAAGATGGAAAAGGAGGTCTCTAGATATGCTCAGACACATGAGACCATAGGCCTCATCCCTCCTGTTGTGCCATTTAATCTTCTCTGTAGCTGCATTGGGCTCTGATTCTATTGCCATAGTCACTCTGTAGAGGCCTTTCGCTCTCAATAGTATCTCCATCTCTGCTTTCCATTCAAAGAAGTTAAATGGAGTCAAGATGATATTCTGAGATTGATCCATAGCTCAGAAATTGTCCCTTCAGTCAGCAGAATGCTCCCAGCCAATGATGT
The DNA here is from genome assembly GCA_001517045.1 of Pseudotsuga menziesii. Classification (NCBI taxonomy): domain Eukaryota; kingdom Viridiplantae; phylum Streptophyta; class Pinopsida; order Pinales; family Pinaceae; genus Pseudotsuga; species Pseudotsuga menziesii. Next base: position 332,617 of record LPNX011153683.1, on the reverse strand, counting down.
CAAACCTGCAATACAAATTGGAAGGAGATAAATTGATCTACAAATGCTCTGATACCATGTGGAAATTGAACCCAAGTGCTAGAACAATTACACTCACAACAATTGCCAATTACACATGCAAATTACTCACAAAAGGAGACTGAATATGGAGCAGAACACTAATCTGTATTGAATAAGTGTACAATAGCCAACCCTATGAAGTCATAGGCTACCACAATAAATAATTACATGAGAGATTCAAATTCATAAGGATTCCATTCGAATTTGGTCAAAAGGAGGCTTACTAAATCTAAACAAATCCCCCATAGGTGCATAAAGTAGTTTCCAAAACTATCTAGGAGCTCACGAATTGGAAAAATCAATTAGGCAAGATAATAGGTGGTGGAAGGACAACTCATACATGCTTTTCATAGGAGAAAATAATGGAGGATGATGAGGACAAAAAACAAGTTAACTTCACCTAGTCAAACTTTCCCAATTGCCTTAAAACTCGGAAAAAGCAGGCAATAGAGCAGAAAACGCAGACATGCACTAGGGAGGCCAGGAATAAAGCGGATTTGATTCCAAGAGGATTCCCAAGCACTCCATGACTCAAATTTAGCAAGTTTTACCACTATGGATGTGTGGAGGACAACTTGCATAAGGTGGAATATGGAAACTAGGAAAATAAGACAAAAATTGGATTAATTAATTTCTAAGGTAGCTAACTATGGGTTGATTATTCTAACAGGAACATGAATGTATGTTATACTCTCAAATTGTCATTCTAGCAATATAACATGCAATAATATTCATAATAATGTTGGATCCCTAATGCAATACAAGCCATTAAGTTTTGAAACCACTAACTGTGAATCAAGACATACCTTAAGAGAATGAACACCATGTGAAATGGAATCACACAATAACTCAATAACGGAACTATATTCAACAACATTGTATGACGAAGGCCACAAACATACTCCTCCTGAGGACAATACTTGACCCATAGGAGTATATATCCCCCAAGTAGTTGAAGCTGTGTTTTGAGTGTGGAGGCTAGCACCATCAGTGAATCCTATGTAAATAGAAGACTCTATCGACATCTTCCATAACAAATGAAATCTAGTCAACCAACCCGATCACCATAAGAAAAATTAACTATGCAATGCAAAACTATACAATAAAATACAAAAATCAGCCCTGGATGAAGATCATGCATAGTATTTTTCAAGATAGATTCCATTTCTAGGCTCCACTAAGGTTGTCTCTTCATAATCAACTAGCTCATAGGTACCTTTCTCTAAGACATGCTTAACCACGTAAGGACCATGCCACATGGGAATAAACTTTCCTTCCCCCAAGGATTCCTTGGCTTGATCCCACAAAAGGACCAATTCACCTTCACTAGACCTCCTAGGATGGACAGACTTATCATACTGGACCTTAACACCACACTTGTTAACCTCAAGAGCCACTAAGGAATCTTGGCATTGCTCATCAAGTTGCTCTAAGTGGAACAAACGTTCTTCCAATGAGGAAGTCTCTGGTAAAATATCCATAGCTAGCTTCACATAAGGGATTTTGCATTCAACCGGTAATACTGACTCCACCCCATGCACAAGCTAATAGGGAGAAAAATCATTGGCAGTCTTGACCATGTTGGGACTCAGAAATGTCACTTTTTCATCCACTTCATCTTCCGCTATTCCTCACATTTCATCGTCCTATTAACCTTTTATCATACCATTTCCATACATATATGTGGGTTTCACCTTATTATTTCCACTTTATTTATTTTTAGTATTATAAGTGAATTTATGATTAAATATTAGAAAATTGACATGTTTTTCACTAATATCTCAAAGTATGGATGAGCTTTGTAATGTGTAGGAATATGTGAAGGATTAATTCAAAGAAAAGACTTGACATATATCTCCTCCACCATTTCAAGGAGATAGTTATGCAAAGAATATTCCAAGGAGAAGATCATGGAGATTTGGTTGAGAGACATGTGGAGGATTTGAAGGGATCATATCTTGTAATAATAGGAGAGTAGTTGAGTGGTTGAGTGAATAGTGGATCTCTCATTATGAGATGGTTATATTCTTCTCAAAGAATTTCATGTATAAAAGAGAGTCCTCTCTCTTCATTTGTTATGGGATATTATCTTAAAATATTTTAGATCTTAGATTATCTTAGAGAATAGTAGATTGTAGAAGTTAGTCTTGACTTTGTAATATGAAGAAGGGAATTCTTAGATTTTGTTCATAATATTGGTTTTGATTTTTTCGTGATTTGTCATTGATTCTTGTGATGTAAATTAATATTGCTTGATTGTTAATGTGAGCTCACATGTGTTGTCTTGTTACTCTTCATATGTTGTCTTTATTTTATGCAATTTACTTTAAGTCGAGTGTTTTATCTTCCTGCATTAGATTAGCAATTACATGTTTCAGCTTAAGGGGGGTTAGATTAGATTAGTATTAGTTTCACGAGGGGTTATATTAGCTTAATTTTGCTTCAATTATGCATATACTTTGCATGTGCTTCATAAGCCTATGAACCTCAGATTGACAAATTAAATGGATGGGCAATTGCTAGAACAGAATTAAAATGACATTAATTCGGCCCAACATTTTGGCGTCGTTGCAGGGGAAGCATGATGGATTGAAGTTAGTTTGATTAATTTTCTGCAAGTGTACACTAGAGTGTGAATTTCAATTTATGCAATGAGTGAATTTCAATTTCTACAAAGTGTTTCAATTATGCAAGTGTGAATTTCAATTTCAGCAAGCATGTTTTCTTGCAACTGTGAAGAGTAATTGTTTTTCTTGTACATAGTGTTTTTTTAATTTGTTTCAGCAAGAGTGTTTATTTAAATTTTTCATTTAGATTTGGGTGCTATAAGAATCCATTTTTCAAAATGATTTAACAATGAGTTTAATCTTGGAATAGCTCACCCGGATCCTTGCAAAAGTAGGGGTCTATTCTTCTCATGAAGAAGAGATCCTGGAAGCAGCCGAGAGCTTAATTACTCCTCTAGAAATGAACAAGGAATCAACATACAAAGAATCTTGCACATTTGAGGACGGAAAATCATGCGAATAGGAGATCGAAAAGGACCACGAGGAGTTGCAGCATGATGTGATGAGTGAAAACTATGCCTACGAAAGTTCTATCGAACGATGATTTCAAGCGAGTACAAGGTTAGAACAGTTTATTTTTTCTTTTTTTCTTGTTAATTCATAGTCACAACAATTAATTTCATATATTTTTGTTTATCCTCATCTTCTATTTGAAAAATTAACACTGAACATATTCTTATTGCTATTACGTGAATGACTACACTGGATATTTAACTACACGTAACAGTTTTCTAGTTCCCAATTAGGATAGAGTAGGTAGGATTTTATTTTCAGTTTTTACTTTCACTTAGAATAAGTATTCTCTTCTCTGCACTTCGTGCAATCTCAAGGATAAAAAAGTAGGATGTTTTCTAAACTTTTCAGGAATGAATAATTAATGTTTTGCAACATGCTTAATTGATTTCATTTTTGTTTTGCAATTCATTTCCATTTGCTAAAAAAAATTTCAATTTGTAAAATAAAAATAGTCTGCAATTTCATTTTTAAGCTAACCAAATGCTAGAATTATAATGCTGAAAAGCAGCTGCAACTCCAAGCTAAAACAACACAAATCTATTGCATTTTTTTGGCATTTTGGCTTGTTAAAATTCGCTAAAACACAGTCAGGACAGTCCTATTTTTAGGGACCATAAGGGATCAGTTTTAAAACCTGTTTCTATCGAAAGTATTCCTTGAAGTATAGTTTCCAATCCAATTTGAATTATTCAATTTGGTTTTGAAACGAAAAAGATATAGTCAAAATACTAACTAGGGGTGGAGTAGGCAGCTCAAGAACATAGTTAAGACAGTCACATTTTGGGAGACCTAATAGATGGATTCTAAAAACATATTTCTAATGAATACTCTAATATAAATCTAGTTTTCAACACAATTTGAATCATTCAATTTTGATATCGTATGAAGGAGATATGCCCAAAATACTAACTACTTATCCTAAATCTGCACTCTAAAAACTCTGCCTTCTCAGCTGTTCATTGGAATATTTGACCCATCAATTGTTCTTGTATTCAAAACATATTTCTATTGGAGATACATAGATGAATATATTTTAATATCCAATTGAAATCACATCAATCCATCTTTGAACGAAAAAGTTGTACTCAAAATAGTGACCGTTGGTCTAGCTTGAAACTCACAAACAACATTAGGATGTAGGCTGTTATTTAGATTATATGACATATGATACCATAGAATTTTTAAACCCTACTTATAATGGAAATATACCTATGAATCCTATTTATTTTTTCTTTGGAATCATTCAAATCAGGAATGAAACAAAGAAGTTATTACCAAAACACTGTCAGGTAGTCTACGCTGGCCCAACATGCATCCCAGATAAGAAAACCTTGACTCGCGTCTCTTTTTACGGACATATGGAAATGAATTTTGAAAATCCAAGACATGGGTTTGTGCATAACATCCTCCTTTCCCTGAATCATGAAGAAGTCTCCAAACAAAGCCATGATTTGCGATATACAGTTGGTTACTTGGGAGGATATTTTCCAGATTTACTGTTGCGACTAGTTCCAAGTAGCTGAAACAGTAAACTCCATTGCTATGACAATAAAGGCTGAACATATTTCTATGAAGGCTGAACATATTTTTGCGAAGGGTGAAAAAAGGATGAAAAAAGGCTGAACAAAGCTCAAAAAAGGGCTAAACAAAAAAAAGGTTGAACATAGTTCCGTGAAGGCTAAACAAAGCTTAGAAAAACGGTTGATCTTTCTATGGAAAAACTATTTATAACACACAGAACAAGCTTCCATCTAAAAACTGAAATTCAATGATGAATGTCTCTCTATATGAATATGTGTTGGATCTATGCATTTAGTTTCCATAGTTGTGTTTGCATTAAGTAATGCTTGAAAACGTTCATTGCGATTTTGCAATTGGCTAACTCTTTTTGTGCTCGGGATGGTAAAAGGAAATAATAAAATCTCTATGGTTTGGCTTTGTTCACTACCAACGATTTTATTTCCCATCAACTCAAACAAAAAAATATGGAGATTCCATGCATTTTTAATATTTTTCCGGTTTACATGAAAACAAGCACAGATTTGATTTTGATTGTCTTTTCTCTTCCAAGCATCTTTAAAAGAACATTGGAAAATTTGGATTCAGGGCACGAGATCAACGTTGGAGCTTCCCGTTGCCAGTATATTGAAATCCTTGTGCCTAATGATGCATTTTTTGTTTTTAGGATTGATTTTCTGTTACAGGATGTTTGAAATTTTAGAAATGGGAAAGAGAAATGAAGATGATTAAGCATCACCGGAACCCCCTAACTATCATCTATTTGCGGTAAGCATAATATTATAGTCTGAAACGTTGCTGCAGCCAACAACACTGCACAGACAAAACCAGCTTGGGAACCTTCAAGCACTCCTATCGACTCAGAAAAAGAAGCGTGTGACTGCCTATGGTCACATGAACATCATAACTTCACATGCATAAAATCCAACTGACAGAAATTCAAATTTGCAATTATCTATAAGTCTGTATTAAAAAATGAGATGTTGTGTATGCCAATTAATGAAGAGAAGACATGAGAATAGCGAGCCACAAGAATGAATTTGAACTTCTGATATTTTTTATGTTTTTTATATAGCTTGTGAGGTTTGACAGTGCAGCATATGAATTTACAATAAAGGTCTAAGAAACACATCCACGATTAGCTCTAGAGGCTCGAGACAATCATCTATTATGGAGTGGAGTAGCCATTCACCAATAGTAGGAGAAGATCGATACTTATGTGGCAGGTATGCATATATTTTATATTAATGTTGATTTATGATCTAACAAAAGTTGCAGGCACTGTCACAACTGGATATTGCCTGTGCTATCACAGCTGGTTGTTATAGCCGCTGTTGTAGCAGGTTGTTGCATCCACTGTCACAGCTGGCTGTTGCAGCCGTTGTTGGAGTTGGCTATTTTATCCGCTGTCACAGCTGGTTGTTACAGCTATTAAAATTTTTAAATTTTGATTGTTTTGTTCAATGTCGAGACAGGAATGCCCATGAACGCATATACGAATAAATTTAACTTTTAGTATTCTTTCCATTTTTCTTTATTTTTGCATTTATTTTATTTTGGTGTGTTGTAAAAATAAAACAGAAACAAGAAAAATATATAAAATTATAAAAATTATTTCTTTTGTTTTACATTTTGCAAAAGAAAAATAAAAATAAAAATATATATATATTTGCAAATGGACTTTCTTACATTCCCGAAAACAATACAAATACATGAATTTTATGCTTTATGATAATTTTTTTTCTTCAGGTCACTTTGATAGCACACAAAGACAAAGGAAAAAAATGCACTTTTTTTTGAAATTCAATTCACTCGCCTTCGTACTAATTCCTACATTTTACAATAATCTCACAAGTTTTATTGTAGGTTTAGTACTATCATTTTTCAAGTTCGAAGATCGTCAGTTTTGCTGTTGAAGTGATTTGTCATGAATCACAAATTTTGTAAAAGCATGCCTTGTTGACAATGTTTCCAGGATATTTTATTTTTAAATCAATAAAAGTGCAATAAACCAATTTTCTCACAGCGTGAAAAGTTTCTTGTGTGTTGCAGCCGGTTGTCGCAGCTAGGCTTGTTGTAGCTAAGTGTTGTAGCTGGCTTGTTGTAGCTAGTTGTCACACAGTTGGCTGTCATAGCTATGTGGTGTTGTAGTTGGCTTGTTGCATCTAGTTTTCGTGCAGCTGGCCGTCACCACTGTGTGTCGCAACTGGCTGGGTTGTTACAACTATGATCGGATGAAACTAGCACGGGGAAACATGTAATTTTCTTTGGAGCTTATGTACTTCTTTCTGCCCGATATGTTTTATTTTGCAAACTTATCATATTTTTTTGCTAGGTTGCATGAGGACATGCAACCAGATCAGTTGGAGAGGGAGAAATATATTCAATACATATTCACTAATAAGTTTTCATGCAGGATTTTGTACTAAATTTTTTCAGTCACATTTTGTTTCTGAAGTGACTTTTCAAAGAAACACAAAACTTTTAAGAAACATGCTTTGATAGACAGCCTAAAGGAGCTGTTACTCGTGACGTTTACTGATAAACACCATAATGTTGGTTGTTACATAGAAACTATCCATAAACTCATTTGTGTCATGATTGTTTGTCCATATTTCTCCTTCAGAGCATCTTCACCATCCATGTCTTGAAGTCCACTTTCCATCACTTTATCTAGCATGACTTCACACATGCCTATCTTTCTAAATTGTATACATCCCTTTATCTTTTTCAGTTCAATTTTCCATTCTATTTTTCCTTCTGAATAAAATTAGCTCCCTTTCCATGACTACATATCCTTGCCATATCCATTGCTTGACGGTGAGATATTTTCACTTATAGTCCTACCAATATTTTTATACCAACTCATGTTGACTGATGTGGGATTCCTTAAGGCCCACCTTTCAACAATTCTTGCCCCATTGACCTCAACACCTCATCTGGGATATAGACTAGAGTTCATTTTGAGTACCTGGAGGCTTGCATGCCTCAATGGAAAGTTCTCTCGCTGACAATCATGGGAATTCATCAATGTCCCTTGATCATCAGATCTTGCAAGTGGCTTGACATCAGCTCATCTATTCATACTTCGCAATATGTACTTGGGTACCTTAGCACTCATTGGCATCACTGGTGAGTTGCCTCGCATTGGTTAACGACATTCATCAATGGCTAGTAATCCAATGATTTCTCTTCATGCTCGACCTCGACACATACATTCGCATGATTAGAACTGTACCACTGGGTTTTGTCGTAGGTGAAGACTATACATTCTTTCTCATGACTCCATCAGTAGTTGTAGAAACATGACTTCAAATCTATGAATATACCACATTTCCACTTTCTACCTTCCACATTTTCCATTATTTATTAGCATCAGTTCAGATTCCTCCTCTTCACATTACAACAGTTCCAGCAGTTACAGATGTAGCATCATTTATAGTTACATTTTTATCCTGCAGCTGTGACATATTATTTATCAGTAGCAGTTCAGATTCCTCCACTTCAGATTACAGCAGTTCTAGAAGTTACAGTTGCAACATCATTTACAGTTACATTTTTATCCTGCACCCATGACATATTTTCCATTATTCAGCAGCAGTAGTTTCGATTCCTTCACTGCCCATGATCCAGCAGTTACACCATAGTAGCAGTGACACATTCCATGATCCAGCAGCATTAGCTTCATTCTTGTTGCATCGTTCATCTACTTTTTGGGTAAGTGGGGGTATGTTGTTTTCTAAACTTTAATCATGCAATTCCTTACATGCTAGCAATGAATAATTTGGAAAATTCCCTCACCATTTCTTTCACAGTCCATGCTAGGTTGCATGAGAACATGCAACCACATCAGTTAGGGAGGGGGGACTATATTCAATACATACTCACTACTATCATTCCATTCTTTTCACCACCTTCACCCATTTTTCATCTCATTTACCATTCATGAGCATTTATTTTTCGACAAATCCTCTATTGTGACTTTGCTTCATACACATTGATATACATATTGGCATGATTCATAAAGATAAAGAAGAGGCTTTCTTATGCACAATGATGCTTTCTATGCACATTAATAGCTTATCATTTTGAATGAGTATATGGTTAAATTATTATGCATCTAGAAAACAGATGATGAAATGAATGTTGTTAACACAAGAACCAACATTCTTTACATTCATGGTTGTCACACAAGAACCAACCATAAGGAAGATGTTAGTTGTTACTCATGCATTTCACATCATGAAATGAATGTTGTTAACACAAGAACCAACATTCTTTATATTCATGGTTGTCACACAAGAGCCAACCATAAGGAAATGCCAGTTGTTACTCATGTATTTCACACCCTGTAAATATTCATTGTTAAAAAGATATCATTAATCAAAGCCAAAGTTTAGATGCCAAAATTTCTTGAGAAGATCCATACACAATTGCATCAAGACATGCAACAAGTTCAGTTGGGGAGTATGTTGGGACTCAGAAATGTCACTTTTTCATCCACTTTATCTTCCACTATTCCTCACATTTCATCGACCCATTAACCTTTTATCATACCATTTCCATACATATATGTGGGTTTCACCTTATTAGTTCCAGTTTATTTATTTTTAGTATTATAAGTGAATTTATGATTAAATATTTGAAAATTAACATGTTTTTCACTAATATCTCAAAGTATGGATGAGCTTTGTAATGTGTAGGAATATGTGAAGGATTAATTCAAAGAAAATACTTCACATATATCTCCTCCACCATTTCAAGGAGATAGTTATGCAAAGAATATTCCAAGGAGAAGATCATGGAGGTTTGGTTGAGAGACATGTAGAGAATTTGTGAAAGATATATGGAGGATTTGAAGGGATCATATCTTGTAATAATAGGAAAGTAGTTGAGTTGTTGACTAAATAGTGGATCTCTCATTATGAGATGGTTATCTTCTTCTCAAAGAAGTTCATGTATAAAAGAGAGTGCTCTCTCTTCATTTGTTATGGGATATTATCTTAGATTATTTTAGATCTTAGATTATCTTAGAGGATAGTAGATTGTAGAAGTTAGACTTGACTTTGTAATATGGAGGATGGAATTCTTAGATTTTGTTCATAATATTGATTTTAATGATTTGATGATTTGTCATTGATTCTCATGATGTAAATTAAGATTTCTTGATTTTTAATGTGAGCTCACATGTGTTATCTTGTTGCTCTTCATATGTTGTCCTTATTTTATGTAATTTACTTTCAGCTGTGTGTTTCATATTCCTGCATTAGATTAGCAATTTCATGTTTCAGCTTAAGGGGGGTTAGATTAGATTAGTCTTAGTTTCATGGAGGGTTAAATTATCTTAATTTCTCTTTAGTTATGCATATACTTTGCATGTGCTTCGTAAGCCTACGAACCTCGGATTGACAAATTAAATGGCTGAAAATTACTACAATGGAATTAAAATGCCATTAATTCAGCCCAACAGACCATGGTTCTATAGGCCCACAAAAGAAGATACAACATGATATGCCAATTATTATTTCTATGTGCGATGGTTCATTGGAGAATGGACTTAAGTTACTTGTTCACTACTTCAACCTGTCCATTCGCTTGAGGGTAATGAGAAGAGGAGTGCTCTTGCTTATATCTTAACTTGGAATCCAACTCTTCCATCATTTTGTTCTGAAATTTTCTGCCATGGTCAATGAAAAACTCTCTCGAAATTCCAAACCAGGTGATAATTTGGTTAAATACGAAATAAATAGCTATCTCACCCTCGTATTTAACTATGGGCGTAGCCTTTACCCATTTCGTGAAGTAATTGATAGCCACAATAATATGATAGTGCCCCCAAGACTAAGTTGGGTTGAAATCCATAAAATTAATCCCCCACTTGGTGAAGGGACCAGAGGTGACAATAGGATGGAAAGGGGTGGGATGCAAGCGCATATTATGTGCAAACACTTGGAAAGGGTGGCACTTCTTCACTGCAGTAACGCAATCCTTAAAGATGGACGACCAAAAATATCCCACTCTTAATATTTTTTGGGTTGTAGCAAGCCCAGATAAATGACCACCACACGCCCCTTCATGGAAATAATTAAGCACTACCTCAATCTCATCATGAATTAAACAACAACGTAAAATGGAATCCACCCCATGGCAATACAAAGTATCATCCACTATGAGGTAGTTCTTCGCTACGTGATGTAGTCGTTGCCTCTCATCTTGCAAGAGGTGAGTAGGGACATTCAATGTTTTCAAATACATGATAATATCTCTATACCAAGGGTCCATAGCTGAGATGAGGAATATATTCTCCTCAACAAAATAATTCTCATAAACCTCCTCTTCATCCAAATTTGGGAAATCTTATATGAGCTCAGCAAAGATTAACAATTTCTTCGATTTCACCTAAATGAACTCAAGATCAAACTCTTGCAAAATCACAATCCATTTATTATATTTTCCCCCAATCATCCTTCTAGTGAGGATGCACTGAAATGGATTGATGTGAGCTACGACCAAATTTTGGCGAAGGAGAATGTAATGTCTCAAATGTTGAACCGCATGAACGGTAGCTAAGGACAACTTCTTCACATGGGAATAATGAAGTTCCGCATCAATAAGGTTTTGACTCAAATAATATATGACATGCTCATGGAGCTCCTCATCCTCTTGAACCAATACCATACCAACCATCTCCTTAGACGCGACCACATAAATAAGAAATTCATGGCTATAGTTTGGTGGACTAAGCACAAGGGCCATTTTTAAGGCTTTCTTAAGAGCATAGAAACACTCCTGGGCTCGCACATCCCAGTAAAAAGGGGTGTCCTTCTTCAACAAACGCATGAAGCCTTTAGTCAAGTGAAAAATTGACCATGAGCCTTCGCAAGAAGTTCGCCATACCTTGTAAACATTGAAGGTGCTGAATGTTACGCAAGGTGACAATTGAATTATTACCTCAACCTTCAAGGGATTGACTCTAATACCCTCAATAGATACGATGAATCCTAGTAAACGACCAACTTTCATGCAAAAGATGCACTTATGTGGAGTTAAACGAACTTGATATGGACAAAATATTTCGAACACTAATCATAAATGGTAAGGATGATGCACTCTCAAATGAGAGTGAGCAGTGAGATCATCCAAATACACTTCAATAATATTTTTAAGATCATGAAAGATGAAGGTCATGGCCTGCTGAAATGTAGCTCCCACGGTTTTAAGGAGGAAGAGCATTTTTTGATATGCAAAAGTTCCCCAAGGACAAATAAATGTAGTCTTTTGTTGATCCACGGGCTTAATTTGTATCTGATTATATCCAGAAAATCCATCCATAAAAGAAAATACCTCACTTCCCACACACTCATCCAAAATTTGATCAATAAATGGTGTATGGAAATTATCTTTAGGACATGCTCAATTTAAATCATGAAAATTAGTGCATATTTGGATCACTCCTTGCTTCTTATCCACTGGAATTGGATTTTAAACCCACTCCGTCAAGGGAATGGGATAGATAAAACTGGCTTTGAGTAGTTTCTTTATCTATACTTTAATGGTGGGTTCTTTCCTAGGATTCATGCCACGCAAACGCTGTCAAACTAGTCTTGCATCCGAATAGGTCTTGATTTTGTGTTCAACAATACAAGGGTCTATACCTAGAATTTATTTGTATGACCTAGTGAAAATATCATGAAACTCCTTAAACAACTCGGTATACTCTTTAATCTCATCAGGGGAGCAATCCGCCCCAATGTAAACGTTCTCAATCTTACCAGGATCACGAGAAATGTTGATAGGAATCATTGGTGACAGGTTAGCCATGTTCCCTTCATCCATCTAAATAGGAGAGCTTAATGGGCCCATGTGGCTACCAATTTTCTCGCTTAGAATCACCCTAAAGTCATCACACTCTAAACAATCAAGCTTAGGAAGGAAATATGATCTATGGTGCAACTCTTCCCAAAGTTGTTCAATCCCAGACATGACCTCAATAATAGCTTCATCTGACAGAAAAACATCATGAAGGAAATCATGAGAGTGAGATGACTCTACTACCCCTGTAGGAAACACATAAGGGTCCTCCTCCTCTGTCCGCGAAGAGGAAGGACTAGGCTCTACAAAATGATCAACATTCTCTTGATACACCACCATTGTTGCAGGAAATGGCATGTCTGTATCGATAGGCATACTCGAAGTAGTAGGTGAAGGAAGACTCCAAGGATCCTCCATATAAGTAGTGCAAAAGGATACCAAAATCGATGAGGATGAATCCCCACCAAGACTAGACCCAATCATAAGAACAAACATAGGAAAACTAAAGGTTCCTATGAGAGAAGGATACATACCTGCACCCACATTCTCAGTTCTCGACTGAGAATGATTGATAATCAAGATAGAAGCTCCCAATGATGCGTTTATACTTATATTCTAGAAATACTTTTTATTAATGGTAACAATATTCCCATTAAACGGAAAGAAAACCACTTGAAATATGGAAGAATCTATTGCTTACATATTATACATCAAGTTCCTACTGAGCAAAAGATTGTAGTTAAGGGATGCATCAACCACCTCAACCTCGATCACGATAGTCTTCCCTCCCTATTGGACCTCTAGAGAAGGAAGTATAACATGTGGCCAATATTACCTTCCATCAAAAGTAGTCAACATGTTGGTAGACTGAGACAATGTGGGAGAACCTAAGACCTTCCAACAAGACAAAGACATCACGGAAGCAATGGTGCCTTCATCAATAACAGTACGCATGATGGTGTTTTTGAGACACTCTACATGAATCAAAAGAGATAATGATGTGTTTGTACTCGGATTCTGGAAAGACTTTTGATTAATGGTAACAATCTTCCCATTAAATGGAAAGAAAACCACTTGAAATAGGGAAGAAGCTATTGCTTACATATTATACATCCAGTTCCTACTGAGAAAAATATTGTAGTCAAGGGATGCATCAACCACCTCAACCTCGATCGCAATAGTCTTCCCTCCCAATTGGACCTCTAGAGAAGGAAGTATACCATGCGGCCAATATCACCTTCCATCGAAAGTAGTCAACATGTTGGTAGACTGAGACAATGTGGGAGAACCTAAGACCTTCCAACAAGACAAAGACATCATGGAAGCGACGGTGCCTTCATTAATAATAGTACACATGATGGTGTTTTTGAGACAATCTACATGAATCAAAAGAGACACATAGTAAGGAAAGAGAAGATGGATTCCATGAGTTTCAAATTTTATTATGGAAAAAGAGCTATCATCACTAACCCCAAGAGTAGACAACAAGGCCTTTCTCTACGAAGGACAAGTCTGAAGCACTTCTAATGCAGACATCGCATAAGAAGTCTGGACCAAATCCTTGACAAATGAATAGTTCTAGGAGGCTTGAGCATTAGGATTGTGCCTCAAATGCTTAAAGACCCCCTTAGGAATGTGAAGTGGAGCTTCAGGTTTATCCCTAGGATTTTCAATTCGCAAAGGTCTCTTGGGTGGAGCAGGTTCTTTCCTAAGGTCTAGTTGTGATGAACCATAATATTTTGCATGCATCACAACTTTAGCAGATCTCACCATGTTGATGCAACCATGACCACTCACAGACTTTGGTGGGTTTTGAGTTCCACCAAACGCACAACCAGGATCAACAGTCCTCGAGTTCATATTTTGATTATTAGGTAAAGGATTAGTAAACATAGTTGGGCTCTGTGCTATGAAATTCTAGGCATCCTCCATACGAGGGCATAAGTGAGTGAGGTTATCGACCTGACACAACTTACAAGGAAACTTCACCTTACGCTTAGGCTACTTGTCCCACCAAGCATTGTTCGTGTTCTTGTCATTATTATTACCATTTTCATTTTTATTCCCACCATTACAATTATTTTTTCCTTTCTTTTTATTCCTTCCAGGCTGTTGGTTTCCTTTTGGGTTTGACCTTTGTATTGAAAGCACACTCGCTGATTAGGTAGGTTGAAATGAAGTTGTGGCTTGTTCTAACGCATGCTGGTTAAGAGATAACTGGCTCACTTGTTTTGTAACCGATTTTGCAGGTTTGGTACATATGGAGCCAACAATACCATCGTCACGTGGCCCAGGTTTAATCTTGGGGTGGAAATTGGATCTTGGAGCATTCGGGATAATCTCATACAAGAGTCCGAATTGAGCATAGATCAAATCCAACTCTTGAGCCCTAAAAATAGCTTGGTCCTCATTTTGAACTCAAAATGTAGAAACATCCTTTGCGATGTAAGGTAACTATGACTCAAGGAACCATTCTAGAAGAAAATATGGTCGTATAAAGGATTTAATTAATAGTTTCCTTCTACGCCACTCTTGAATATGATCAGAAATATGCATGTCTTTATCTTGCCGAAAAGTTGACAAGAGTTTGGTACCAACATCATAACGTACAGGTAGCTGGAAATTATTAAGAAAAGTCATGGCAAGGTCATCAAACATAGTATAAGTCCCCCACGGTAACTCTATATACCATTTCTCCACAGGACCCTGAGGGTGCATTGAAATAGCCTCAAACGGATGGAATGAATGGTAAAGGAATTAGAAGAGCACCAAAGGTGGAATTTTGTAACATGCTCATCGGGATCTTCACAAACCTTACCTTAGAACTTGGGAATGTCTAAAGGAAGCTTGGTAGGGACTGTCGACCATGCTGGATCATGAGACACAGGATCATTCGTCAATCTCGACAAATCAGGTAGGTTCAAGGTTGCAAGGAAAGGGAGCCTAGTTTGAGTCAGTTGATGCCATGCTCCCTAATAGGAATGATTTGGATAAGGCTGATTGTTATACACACCATGGCCTTGGCTAGTGGGATAATAACCTCCTCACATATGACCCATGAAGGGCTACATGGAAGTGTTGTAATGTGGAGTACCTTGATTAGCAGGTGCTACAAATCCATAGCTATAAGAGTAAGAGGGTTGTTGATACCCGTACCCATATGGTTGATATTTTTTTCCATAATACGGTCCATAAGAAGGTGCATGGGAAGATCCATAGGCTAGACCATGAGATGGTCCACAATATGTTCCATAAGATGGACCATGAGATGGTCCATAAGATGGTCCATAGTTAGGTATATGGGAATCTCTGTGAGCTGGACCATGAGATGGTTCACGAGATACTCCATGGAACAATCCAAAAGTAGCTACATGACCTGCTAAAACAGAAGGAGGCACTTGGCCTTGTGATACTATAGTGTTAGCAGACACAGGATGGACATGGATTACAGTCGAATTCCAGCCTGAAGGAGCACTAGAGTTAGGAATAGGATGCGTCAAAAGGAATTTGAAGGAATAGGTTGAGAAGATAATGGAATATGTGAAGGAATATAGCCTATACCCCCAATATTCACATGTCTTGACTGAGGTCCCTGAAGAGGAACACTAGTGCTAGTTCTGGGCTATGTGTGTGAAGGAATTTCCACCATGGGAGTGGATGGTGCAATCTGACTACTATCATCAAACCTCACCGCATGGAAAGGAATGGAAGTGCCCCCAGGTGTAGTACCAAGGTTACCAACCAGTTTGACATGAGGCACCAGACCGGGATCAGGAATACCAGGCATGCCATTTATAATGTGGCTAGTTCTGGTAGGTGCATGATGAGTCTCTTCATCCTAATAGTATAACCAATATCGATGGTCAAAGCTAATGTAATCAAGAAAATATGATAAATAATCTTGTGATGGTCCAGCCCCATAAGGACTGGACTCGGGTGGAGTTCCAAATGGGCTTGAAGGTTCAACTTCCACCATCGAAGGCAAGGAAGGGGGAAGCTCGGGGACCTCAGACCCATGATGACTCATGGTGAGATATTTGTGTGAATCAAAGTGACTAGTCAGCCCAAAATTCCTAGTTCTCTCTCCCAAGGGAGGAGGAGATGTAGAAGGTAGAAGACCTGCTAAATGACAAGATCAGCGGGGAGCCACACTCGGATCCACAATGACTCAACAAAAAGAAAAGACTCAATCTATCTACACAACCCTAAGCAGACTAGCGTGCATAAAGCATACACCTAAGAAAATCTAAATCCAAACAACAAGCAAACCAAGGGTAGGATAAGTGAGCTCCTGAATGAAATAGGTATGTCTCACCTAGGAGAGGCTTGAGACTCCCATACACAACAAGCAGAGGTTTGTAACCAATTATAGTGGCCCTTATCTTCAACGCATATTGCAACTGTGTTTTTCGACCCCTACCTGGCCAGGACACCTACAGAATAACCTCTGCAAATATCCCCATGATAACCTAGGTAAGGAAACTAAGGTCACCTCAATATAACCAATTCTCAGGCAAACAATCACAGGTGGGATTGACCGTATGGGTAGGGTAACAAATCCCAAAACCTAAAAGCACAAATGTTACCCCAGGGGTTCACCAGTCAATACCTCAAAGGCCCTTGTATACAAATACAATCCTAGAAATATATCTGGTGCTCAAAGAAAGTGACCATAGGTCATCCCAATCACAATCATGTGCACTACCTTGTGCTTAACTCCCATGTAAGAGGAGCATCCTAAGAAACACTAACTATACCAAGGGTTTCACACTCTCACCTGGATAGACACCTAATTTTTTTGTTTAGTGGTCTTGGAGAATTTACTTACAATGAACTATTCCAATACCCTAAAACCTAATCTTGTTGATGCTCCCTAGAAAAGAAAAGAGTGTAATTCATTTTATTAAGTGTTGATTTTATTTGGTTGTTATTACCCAAAGGGTAATGGTCATGCAACTTATTTTATTATGACACAACATGAAGTAAAATTCACACTTAACAAGCAATGCAAATGCACTATGTAGAATGAAAAATAGGGTATGCTACTACGTGAAGTGCAAAATTTTTCCTTCAAATATAAGTGCAATCATTCCTATATGAAAATATGACTATAATTCACCAAGAAAACCTAATGCAAGTACCATGCTAATGCAAAATGCAAGCAATGCATAAATATGCAAAAAGAAAAATATTTTTGTATTATTGAATTAAATGAGATATAAAAGCAAAAAAATGACTCTGCAACCCTCAAACTATAAAACCACTCACAAACATAAGCCAAGCAAAGCACCAAGGTAAATGATACCTAATGCACTAATCTCAAAACAAAAAGTAGAAAATGAGTGACAAGAACATCTCTAAAAGTCAAACTAAAAACAGTCTCTCGTTAGAAACAGAGGGTGTAGACAAACTCCAAAAGCATCCAAGAAGACTCAACAATCATCCAAAATCACCCATCAACACTTAATCCTCCCAATAAGGATCAAAATCAAGGCATATGTGACTATTCTCAGTAAAACAAAGTACATACATGACTATTCAAGGAAAACCTACGTGTATATGCGACTATGAAAGCTAAACCCGCGTACAGGAAGAAAAAGGAAGAAAAACAAGGAAAATAGACAAGCTGAGGAAAAACTTATTCCTTTAGGACCCTACTGGGAAAACATGCCCATGGACCTGACACAAAAATAGAGAAATTAGAGCAATTCAAGTACATTTAATAACAAAAAACCCCAAAGAGAAACAACTAGGAACCTCCCTAGTATATTGGTCGCCAATTTTGTTACGAAGAGAAACTTCCTATGGCTTGGGGTGTACCACAATAGACATCTAGACATGAGAAATCAATCCCTTCCCAATATGCAAGAGAAACCAAACATATAACACTAAGGGACCTCGAATCATACCTTATTCCGGATGATTGAAGTAGATCCCCGTTGAGCTTTTTCCAATCCTGCTTGTGCCAGCAATTTGCTCTCAACAATGGAAAACAAGACAAGCATGCTATATAATATGGTGTTAGATCTACTCTAGCATATATAATCAACAATGTATAATCAATTAAACATATCCATGGATTCAATATTCATTCAAATGCACATTATTGGACAGGAAAATATGTTTCTATTAATCAAATCAGAGATTACACAAGTGACAACCTCTGCCGGCACGTCTGCGAACCGAAGAAACTGAGTCCTCCACCTGGGCCTCCACCAGCTCAATCCTCCATCTCTCGATAGCAATATCACAAGAACAAGAAATTTTCAGAAGAACAAAAAGTGCTACAAAGGGAAAAAGGGATGTAGACTCAAGTATATGCAAGCTATGGAAAAAATGGACTATAGTTTCATTACTCTTCAATTTCTCCTATTCAATGTATCTAAGGGGTTCCTTATATATCACTCCAAAGGGGTAATGAAGGGTCAAATCAAATCATCTCAAGGCATATGGAAGGTCAAGACTCAAGTGGTTTGGACACACATGAAGGAAAACTCCAAAAATATTTGGATTTATGCACACACCCCAATGTACGTGGGTTTGAGGTCAAAAGTCCCGTGTACATGCAAGTATGGGATTAAAAAATGTGTACAGCAATAAACGAGTGTTTTTAAGGGATGAAATTGGAAACATCAAAGTATAATATCAGTCCATGGGGTATAAAGAGTCTACAGAGAGACAGGGAATTCCATAAACATGTCATCAACCATGTGTGGTAAAATCAACTATAACAGGTCAAATGGGAGGAGGTTTCCATCCCACTGGCTAAGGCCATGGTATATATAGAAATCTGCCTTATGTGAACCAGTCGATCTCAAACTAGGCTCCCTTTCCTTGAAACTTTGAATCTACCTGATCTCTCAATATTGACGAACAATCCTGTATCTCATAACCCTGCATGGCCGACAATTTCTACCAAAATTCCTTTGGACATTCCCAAGTTCGAAGATAAGGATGGTAAAGATCCTAGTGAGCACATTACAACCTTCCATATTTGGTTCTCTTCAAATTCCTTGAATGATGATTATGTCATTTGATACTATTTCAATGCACCGTCATGGGTTCTACTACGAGATGGTATATAGAGTTACTTGGGGGGACATATTATTCTTTTCATGATCTTGCTATGACTTTTCTTAACCACTTCCAGCTACCCATGTGTTACAATGCCGGTATCAAACTCTTGTTGAAATTTTGACAAGACAAAGCCACCCACATTTCAGATCACATTCAAGAGTGGCGTGGGCATAAGAGGATGATTAAAGCCTTTATATCACTAGAGTTTCTTCTATAGTGGTTCCTCAAGTCATCATTACCCTATATCGTGAAGGATGTTTCCACATCTAGAGTGAAAAATTAGGACCAAGATATTCTTAGGGCCCAGCGGTTGGACTTTATTTATGCTCAATCTAGGCTCCTTTATGAGATCATACCTAATTCTCCACATTCCAATTTCACCACCAAGTTCAAATTCATGCCACATACCGATGGTATTGTTGGCTCTGCAAGTACCAAACCTGTAGATTCGACTATGAAAAAAGTGAGCCATTTATCACTTAACCAGTCTACATCAGGACAAGCTATGGCTTTGTCCCTTCCTACCCAGTTGGTGGATGTACATTCCGTGCAATTGTCGAACTTGAAAGGTAACCAGAAACCTAGAAGGAATAAAAAGAATGGAAAGAATAGTAAAAAGGGTGGGAATAATAATGATAATGCGACTAATGACAAGAACAATAATAAAAATAATGTTGGGGGGGACAAGAAACCTAAGTGCAAGGTAAAATTTCCTTGCAAGTTGTGTGGGGATGACCACCTCACTCACTTGTGCCCTCGTATGGAATATGGCTCAAAGTTCATAGCACAAGGACTAGATGTGTTTACAAATCCTTTACCAAATAATCAAATTATGAACTCAAGGACTGTGGATCCTGGTTGTGTGTCTAGTGGAACTCAAAATCCACTAGATGCCACTAGTGGTCACGGTTGCATCAACATGGTGAAAGCTACTAGTGTTGTCATGTGTGCGAAATACTATGGTTCATCACAACCAGACCTTGGGAAAGAACCTGCTCCACATAAGATCCCTTCGAGAATTGAAAATCCTACAGATAAACCTAAATTTTTGGCTCGCATTCCTAAGGGATTCTTGAAGCGCTCGGATCACAATCCTAATGCTCAAGCCACCCAGAACTATTCAATTATTGAGGATTTGGGCTAGACTCCTTGTGTGATGTCTGCATTAGAAGTACTTCAGACTTGTCCTTTGTAGAGAAATGCCTTGGTGTCTACTCTCAGGTGGGTGATGATAGCTCTTATTCTGTAATCAAATTACTCATGGAATACAGCCTTGCTTGCCTTGCTATGTGTTTCCTCTGATTCATGTAGAGTTTCTAAACAACACCATCATGTGCAATTTGATTGATGAAGGTTTTGTCGCTTCCATGATGTCTTCGGCTTGTTGGAAGGGCTTAGGTTCTCCCACATTGTATAAATCTGCGAACATGTTGACTGCTTTGATGGAAGATCATTTCGACCGCATGACACACTTCCTTCCCTAGAGTTCAAATTGGGGGGGAAGATTGTTGTGAACAAGGTCGAGGTGGTTGATGTGCCCCTTGACTACAATATTTTACTAGGTCAAAAATGGGTGTACAATATGAAATTTGTAGCATATTCCCTATTTCAAGTGGTTTATTTTCCATTGGATTGGAAGATCATTACTATTGATCAAAAATATTTCTAGAATCCGAGTTTTACAGCATCATCAGGAGCTTCTATCTTGATTATCAATCATTTTCAGCTGGCAATTGAGAATGTGGGTGTGGGTATGTATCATTCTCTCATAGGATCCTTTAGTTGTCATGCGCCCATTCTTATGATTGGGTCTAGTCTTGGTAGGGATTTGACCTCATTGAATTCGGTCTCTTTTTGCACCTCTCATATGGAGGATCCTTGGATTCCTCCTTCACCGAGTACTTCCAGTGATAAATCTATACCTTCCGAGATAGACATGTCGTTTCCTGCAACATTGGTGGCATATCAAGCTAATCTTGATCATGTTGTAGAGCCTAGTCCTTCCTCTTTGTAGATGAAGGAGGAGGGCACTTACATGTTTCCTTCTTGGGTAGTAGAGTCATCTCACTCTCAAGACTGCCTTGATGATGGTTTTCCATCAAATGAAGCTATTTATGTCTGGGATAGAACAACCTTGGGGAGAGCTGCACCATAGATCGTATTTCCTCCCTAAGCTTGATTGTTTAGAGTGTGATGACTTTAGGACAATTCTTAGTGAGAAATTTGGTAGCCCCGTGGTCCCATTAAGATATCCTAGTCAAATTGCTAAAGGGAACATGGCTAACCTGTCACCAATTATACTTATCAATATTTCTCGTGATTCTAGTAAGATTGAGAACATTTAAATTGGGGCGGATTGTTCCCCTGATGAGATTAAAGATGACACCAATATTTTCAAGGAATTTCGTGATTTTTTTGCTTGGTCATATGAGGAGATGTCAGGAATAGACCCTCACATTTTCAAATAGGAAATGAAAACCTATCCGTATGCAAAACCAATTCAACAATTTTTGCGTATCATGAATCCTAGGAAAGCTCTCATTTTAAAAGCAGAGATAGATAAACTGCTCAAAGCTAGTTTTATCTATCTCATTCCCTTGATGGAGTGGGTTTCAAATCCCATTCTGATGGATAAGAAGTAGGGAGTGACCCTAATATGCACTGATTTTCATAATTTAAATCAAGCATGTCCTAAAGATAATTTCCCTACACAATTTATTGATCAAATTTTGGATGAGTGTGTAGGAAGTGAGGTTTTCTCCTTTACAGATGGATTTTCCAGATATAATCAGATACAGATTAAACCCGAGGACCAACATAAGACTGCATTTATTTCTCCTTGGCAAAATTTTGCATATCGCAAGATTCCCTTCAGCCTTAAAAACGTCGAAGCTACATTTCAATGGGGCATGAAATTTTCCTTTCATGATCTTCAAAATGTTATTGAAGTATATTTTGATGATCTAGCTTCTCACTCTCATTTAAGAGTGCATCATCCTTATCATTTGAGATTGGCTTTCGAAAGATGTTGTCATTATCAAATTAGGTTAAATCCTCACAAGTGCATCTTTTGTGTGAAGGTTGGTCATTTACTAGGATTCATCTTGTCCAAGGAGGGTATTAGAGTTGATCCCTTGAAGGTTGAGACAATACTTCAATTGTATCCCCATGAAACAATCGACATCTTAAATGTTTACAAGGTATGGCGAACTTCTTGTGATGGTTTGTAGTCAATTTTTCCAATTTGAATAAAGGCTTCATGTGTTTGTTGAAGAAAGACACCCCTTTTTACTAGGATGAGTGAGCCCAAAATTCTTTCGATGCTCTTAATAAATACTTGGCATTGACCCCCGTGCTTAGTCCACTAGACTATAGCTGTGATTTCTTGATTTATGTGGCCGCGTCTCAAGAGATTGTTGCTATGATATTGGTTCAAGAGGATGAGGAGCTCCATGAGAATGTCATATACTATCTTAGCTGAAACCTTATTGATGCGGAACTTCGTTATACCCATGTTAAGAAGCTAGCCTTAGCCATCGTCCATGTGGTTCATCGTTTAAGGCATTACATCCTTCTTTGCCAAACTTTGGCCATATCTCACACTAATCCATTTCAATTCGTACTCACCAGAAGGATGATTGGGGGAAAGTATAATAAATGGATTGTGATATTACAGGAGTTTGATCTCGAGTTTGTTTTGGCAAAGTCAAAGAAATCATTAATTTTTGTTGAGCTCATATCGTATTTTTCAAGTTTGGATGAAGAATAGGTTCATGAGGATTCTCTTATTGATGAGCATATCTTTCTCATATCAACCGTGGACCCTTGGTACAAGGATTTTATTGTTTATTTGCAAACATTGAAGGTTTCTAGTCACCTCTTGTGAGATGAGCGTCGATGACTACGTCACATAGCGAGGAAATACCTCATAGTGGATGATAATTTATATCGCCATGGGGTTGATTCCATTTTACATCGTTGCTTAACTCATGAGGAGGTTGAGTTCATGCTTAATGATTTCCATGGAGGGGCATGTGGTGGTCATTTATCTGAGCTTTCTACATACCAAAACAATTTGTGAGCAGGTTATATTTGGTCATCCATATTTATATATTGTATTAATGTGGTCAAGAGGTGCCACCCTTTCGAGGTGTTTGCACATAATATGCACTCGCATCTGACCCCTTTACATCTTATTATCACCCTCGGTCACTTCACCATGTGGGGGTCAAATTTATGGATTGTAACCCAGTTTTGGCTGGGGTGCACCATCATATTATTGTAGTTGTTGATTATTTCACAAAATGGGTAGAGGATATACCCACTATCAAATCCGACGGTGAAATAGCCGCACATTTTGTATTTAACCATATTATCACCCAGCTTGGCATTCCGAGGAAGCTTGTCACTGGCCATGGTAGGCACTTTCAGAACAAAATGATGGAAGATTTTTCTTCAAAGTTAGGGTATAAGCAAGAGAATTACTCTTCTTATTATCCTCAAGAAAATGGATAGGTTGAAGCAGTGAAGAATTCACTGAAGTCCATTCTCTAATGAATCATCGCACAAAGCAAGAATAATTGGCATATCATGTTGTATCCCACTTTCTGGGCCTATAGAACTATGGTTAATACTTCCACCAACTTTTCTCCCTATCAGCTTGTGCATGGGGTGGAGTCAGTATTACCGATTGAATGTGAAATCCCTTCTTTGAAGCTAGTTGTGGATATTTTACCAGAGACTTCTGCATTGGAAGAACGCTTGGTCCACTTGGAGCAAATTAATGAGCAACGTCGAGATGCTTTAGTGGCTCCTAAATTTAACAAGCATCACGTTAAGGTCCGGTACGATAATTCTATTTGTCCTAGGATGTTTAGTGAAGGTGACTTGATCCTTTGGTTGGATGAAGCTAAGGAACCCTTGGGGGCAGGAAAGTTCAACCCGATGTGGCATGGTACTTACGTGGTTAAACGTGTCTTAGAGAAAGAATCCTATGAGTTGGTGGATTATGAAGGGACGACCTTGGCGGAGCCTAGAAATGGGCTCTATCTTAAAAAGTACTATGCATGATCTTCATCCAGGGCCTACTTTTTGTATATTATTGTAAATTTTTTCATTTCTATGTTAGGTCTTCTTATGGTGATCGGGTTTGTTGATTAGCTTTCATTTGTTATGGTAGATGTCGATGGAGTCTTCCATTTACATAGGATTCACTGATGGTGCTAGCCACCACACTCAAAACTTAGCTTCAACTGCTTGGGTGAATTATACTCCTACAGGTCAAGTGTTGTCTTCAGGAGGTGTATCTTTATGACCTTCATCAAACAATGTTTCTGAATATAGTGCCATGATTGATTTATTGTGGGATGCCATTTCACATGGTGTTCTTTCTCTTGAGGCACATCTTGATTCATAGTTAGTGGTCTTACAACTTAATGGCTTGTATCATGTTATCTCCCAAGATAATTTATTTTTGTATGAAGAATTTAATTCACACAATAAGGAATATGAATGTCACTAACAGTTTGAAAGCCTCTGTGGTTGATAAAAATTTCACTAAGTTGTAGTTTTGGTGGCTTAGGCAAGGATCATAACATCTCATTAACCACTGACAGACTTACATACTACAACTTCCATAGTCAGATGAACATTTCGGCGATTGAAAGAACCAATGACAAAGTAGCGGCGAGATAGTTCATTAAAGAGCCGACACGGCGGAAGACAGACTTACTACGGGTTTCGGCGATCGGAAGAAGTAAGGAAAATATAGCAGCGAGATAATCCACTAAGGAGCTGCAATGGCTAAATAAAGACAGACTACGGCTTCCACGACCAGATGAAAACTTTAGCGATCGGAGGCTCTAAGGGCTAACCATTGGCAAGATAGTTCAATAAGGAACCGCAACGGCAGAGGACATACAGACCACAGATCGATGAGTTTACAATGAAGCTCCTCCACAATATCAGTGGCACAGAAGACTAAAGCTCTGATCGATGACTTCTACTGACCTCTGATAGCAATAAAGCAAAATTTCCAACAGTCAAGCATATAAAGTTTTGAAAGGGAAAAACAACAGAGATAACGTGCATCGATGAATAGCAAGACTGTCCATCGGCGACATAGAAGACTAATGCCTCGATCCCTTCGTCAATCAAATTTCGGCAGCAATAAATTCAGTTCATTTCAACTCTGAAACTATGACAGCATTCAAAAAAAGGTTCTGATGCATTATTATTCACAGCTCCCGATCGTTGACAAGCTAATGATGAAGAGCACCAGCATTGATATTTGGAGCGCCAATGGGCTAAAGGAAAAAGATTTCGATCGTCGATGAAGAAGCCGCCGTGATGCTAAGTGATTTAAGGAACCGATACTGCGGCAGTGTTGATACTTGGGGCGCTTATGGGCTAGAAGACAAATATTTCGATCGATGACTGTGGCAACAAAGTAAAAAAATGTCTGGTGGATTAAACAAGAATGGTCACTTCAGTTAACTTCCAAAACACTGGCTGTTGGTGGCAATTTCATACTGAACCAACAATGTCAATTATCAGCGACCACTTCAGCTATTAAAAGTTCACTCAATGAACTAGATCTTCATAGAAGATAAACAAATAGTTAGCCAGGGTTTGAGGCCCTAATATGGAAAAACTATCACTTTCAATTATCTTTTGTGTGTAAACAGATCGTATTTTTAGGATCTGTGATTTTTGTAGAAGGCTATAAAGCCTGTGATTGATTTTATAATAAAGGTTCAACTTTGAGGATTTATGAGCCAATAATACTTTCAAGCTTCTCATTTTACTTATTCATGGTATAAGCTCTTTTGTTGTGATCTGTTCAGCCATCATCTCTTTCTTTATTGTGTTTATGCCTGAACGTGCATTCAGGTCCATTTCAGATTTATTAAGAAGTCGATAGTTGTCATCCTATTGGTCTATTAGTGATATTTGATTTATAAATACCATCCTAAGAATTATTTATCCATTTATATGCATGTGTTATGTGTGTAATTCTGCCATCCTAGTGAGTTCTCCATCCCTGCACCTTATAGTCGAATTTTTGAGCAAATTGCAACTAAAATCCTTGTAAATGAGTGAGTCTTATGCATGCCTTGAGAGTGGAAAGGTTACATAGGTTGACTGACTTGATCCATATTATAAAATCCTAAAAACATTTTAAGTTACTAGGAATCCTCGAGCTACAACCTAGGGGAGTTTCCTGGAGTGATAAAAAAGTGGCGTCGTTGCTGGGGAGAGGAGATTGAAGCTCAACTTCCCTAGGAGATGACATAGATACATGCTTTGATGATAGACAAGGCTTGGACATTATTGTGGTTTCAATCATCTATCTAGCAACTCCATTGATATAAGGTAGCTTCAAGAAGACCAAATACTAGAGCCAACCCAAAGGGGCCACCAGCAACACCCATTTCATATCCAAAAGAAATTTTGAGGAAAGCTAGGGATTTACTAAGATAGACCAATAGTGCTGCACAAAACGCTACATCAGGTATTTCAAGAAATATTTCTGCTATTATTTCTTCTGCTGAAACTCTTAATTCCCAGAAATTTAAGATACATCAGAAAAATATAGGGCTTGGGCATCTTCAAGCTCTACTGCTTGTGAAGATCCAATCCCTGGTGACTCCACTGGGATAAGTATACCACCGCCTTCTCAGTGAATATTTTCATCAATGTTTCCTTCCACATCCCTGTCCATACCCATTTCCAATATGGATACCCCTCAATTGACCAAGATGGAAAGGATCCTGGTAGCTAGGTATGCACCCATAATTTTGCCAAATCCTCTCGTAGCCATGCCTACCGGGGATCACCTCAAGTATATTCCTAAGTTTACAGGGGAAGGGGATTTCACTGCTGAAGACCATCTAGAGGATTTTTATAGCTATGCTGAAAATATAAATATAGAACACGAAGATGTATGGACGAGAGTTTTTGTGCAAAGCCTAGATGGCCAGGCTAGGAGGTGGTTTAAGGAACTACCTGCTGGGTCAATGTAAGGCATAGAGGCCCTAGATGATGTTTCCATGAAGCATTGGGGAGAGAGGAGAGACCACCTCTACTATATCATAGAATTCAAAAACTTGAAAAGAGAAAATGGTGAGTCTGTCTCTAACTTTACCAAGAGATTCAATGACATGTACAGGAAGATCCCCACTGAGATTAAGCCCACCGATGCCTCAACTATGATAAATTATGCAAATGCCTTTGACTCTGACTTCTACCTACTTCTTAGAGAAAGGAGGTATGCCTCCTTATCACTCATGCAGGATGCTGCCCTAGAGGTAGAGTCAAACATTATGTCATCTCAGAAGGTAAAAGGGAAGGTAGATAGGAGAAAGCAGCCAACAGACTACATTGGGGCTTTGGCATCGGAGAACAAGATTGAAAAAATGACCAAACTTTTGGATAACCTGACTACTGAAATGTCTAAATTGAAGGACCAAGTACATATTTCGGTGAGGGGTAAGGGGCCCAGTGACTTTGCTCCTAGAAACCCAAATTGTGTTCCTTATAGAATAGGAAACCCCCCTTTTCATATTCTCAGAAGGGAGAGAAATCAAGGGGAAGACCAGTGGATAAGAGCTCCATTTCAAAATGTTGTATTAGAAGAAGAGCCAGAATTCATTGAAGAAGAAGGAGAGGCTGAAGACAATATCCACTGCATGGAGGATGAGGTGGACTATTCTTTTCTGACACAGGCAGAATATGAAGAAGCCTTGATTGATGAGCAGATCACTGAAGAGGATGTCTATTAGGATGATGGTCAGGGAGGTTACCAACTAAGGTCTAGGTTGGTTTCTCCCCTCAAGAATAATTTTGTACCGTTTAAGCAGCTTGTTGCACCTGCTAGAAAGGTTGTTGCTTTACCAAAGAAAGTGGTTGTTCCTTCCAAAGAATTGCATAAACCAGCACCTTTTTCCACACCTGATCAAGTCCAACTCAAACCTACAGCTCATGAGGTAAGGTTTCCAGATAAGCTGCATTATTCTTTCAACCTTGAGTCTGAAATTCAAAAATTGAAAATTCCTTTCCCTTTAATTGAGTTGATGAAGAATGATGCATTTAAAACCTCCATTCTGAATTCCCTTCAGCCCAAGGTGCACATTGACACTGACTTTGTGAACCTGCAAGATGACAAGACTGTTGTAACCCTAGGCCCCATGATCGAAGAACTAAAGGAATCCTACCCACCATTCTATATATCCTTGAACATCCATGATAAAATCCTCCATAACTGTCTGCTGGAGTCAGGAGCCTCTCATAACCTAATTCCTAAGGCTATGATGGATGAAATCGGCCTCAACATTTCCAATCCCTACCATGATTTATTCTCCTTTGACTCCAGGAAGGTCAAGTTCTTGGGCCTTATCAAAGACATTGTTGAAAACTTAACTTAGCTACCTTCAAAAAGCGTAATGATTGACATTGTAGTGGCTGATATTCCTCCAAAATTTGGCCTCTTGCTGTCCTGGTCATGGAGCAAAAGATTGGGTGGCACCCTTCAGATGGATCTCATGTATGCCACCATTCCCATGTTTAGAGGGGAGACTAAGAGACTATACAAGGAAAATCATCTAGCATACATCATAAGCAAGGAGAGCCGATCAGTAAATCACCCCATCTACGCAGTGGACACCGATTTTGGGTCTTGCATCTTGCAAATAGATGATAATCAGTAGAAATTAGTTCAACTCATTGAGCCCACTCATCTTCAGCTCAAAGAAGTCACAACAGCGATCTGGACCATGTATTTCGATGGGGCAAGTGCTCAAAACTCAGCAGGCACGGGTGCAGTCTTGATCTCCTCATCTAAAGAAAACATTCATCTATCTTACAAGCTCAATTTCAAAACCATGAACAATGTAGAAGAATATGAATCCTTGCCACCAGGACTTAAAGTAGCCAAGGAGATGGGGATCATGTGTGTGAAGATTTTTGGGGATGTAGACCTCATCATACAGTAGGTCAACAACACTTTTCAGATGAAAAATATAATATTGAAGGCCTACAGGGTTGAGGTATGGAAACTCAGAGACTCCTTTATGTTTTTTGAACTGTCATATATTCCTAGGGATTTGAATCACCTGGATGATTCCCTGGCTGTCTCTACAATTATGTTTGTTCCTCCTTTACCCCCTAGGCTCAGCTACGATGTTCAGGTCAATTATAGAACCTCTCTGCCAGACAATGTAAAATTTTGGAGGGTGTTTGAAAATTATGGGGAGCTTAGTAAAATCCTTCAGTTAGTGGATGAATTCTCTGACATACACATAGACCAGGAAAACCTTAACATGGAGGAATCCAAATAGCTCAAGTTAAAATATAAAGTAACTGAGCAGAATATTGTCCAATTGCCCAGCAAATACATACCCCGAGGTCAAGTACCGTTGGAAGAATTTTTTTATCACAATGACATCCCTTTCAATCCTGCCAAAAGGGAGCTAGATCCTGCTATCCAAGAGCAAAACATAGGCAGCCAAAGCCATCCAAAACTGATAAATATATCCACTAGGCTGACTGCTAGATAGAAGTCTAAATTTTGCAGCTTGATAAAAGAGTTTGCCGATGTCTTTGCATGGGAGTATAATGACCCAAAAACATATGACACCATCATCATCTAGCACTGGATTCCTTTGGATAAGGACACAATTCCTTTCAAACAAAAGTTGAGACCCATCAGCCCTCTTCTATTACCAGTGATTGAGAAAGAGATCCACAAAATCCTCAAAGCAAAGATCATAATTCCCCTCAAATATTCCAAGTGGATTGCAAATCTAGTAGTGGTAAGAAAGAAAAATGGAGAAATCAAGTTGTGTGTGGATTTTAGAATCCTGAACAAGTGTTCCAAGAAAGACAACTATCCACAGCCCAAGATGGAGCGCCTATTGTAGAAATTATCGAGGGATAGAGTTATGTCTTTCCTTGATGGTGTCTCTGGATACAACCAAGTTGCTATACACCCTGATGACCAAGAGAAGACTGCCTTTACCACCCCCAGGGGCACCTTCATGTATGCTAAAATGCCATTTGGGCTAATGAATGCTGGGGATACTTTTCAGAGAGCCATGGACCTAGCTTTTGTAGGGCTAAAAGATAAATTTGTGTTGATATATTTGGATGACTTAACAGTTTACTCTCATAGCCATCATGACCATTTGCAGCATTTAAGGAAGGTATTTCTGAATTGCAGAAGGTACGAAATATCATTGAACCCCAAGAAGTCCCAGTTTGCACTCAATGAAGGAAAGATCCTAGGCAACATAGTCTCAGTAGAAGGTGTAAAGATCGAACCAGTAAGGGTGGAAGCAATTCAACAGCTATCAATACCAAGCTCAAAAAGAGACATTCAGTCCTTTTTAGGCAAGATAAACTTTGTCAGGAGATTCATTCCAAATTTCTCCGAGCTGGTAAAGAAGATAACAACCATGATAAAAAAGGATGCAGAGATCAAGTGGACCGACCAGGAAAGAAATTATTTTGAACAAATTAATAAATTCATCATGGAGGCCCCAACCGTGATTAGTCTCAACTACACCAAAGGTTTTTACATTTTCTCTTTTGAATCTTATGACACACTGGCAGTTGTACTACTACAAAAGAATGGTGAAGGTCTTGACCATCCAATTGCTTTCTTCAGCAGAACCTTGAGAGATGCTGAGCTAAAGTATGACCCAATTGAGAAGTAGGCTGATGCTCTCATAAAATATTTGAAGAGCCTCAGAATCTACATTCTCCATGCAAAGATCATTGCATATGTCCCTTCAGTTGCTATGAAGGATGTTTTGACTCAACCTGACATTGATGGGAAGATAGCTAAGTGGATTACCAAAATTATTGAGTTTGATGTAGAGGTGAAACCCACCAAGTTGGTAAAGGGATTAGGTTTGGCCAAACTCATGGCCAAAGAAAACTGTGAACTGATGGGAATAAATTTCACATGTGTTAGATCAGCAAAGCTGTAGACTATGGTAGCAGCTGAAATAGAAGTAAATCGAGATCAGAATAATAGTCCAGCAGTATCTGAGAACATATCTTCTTGTGAGTGGTACTCAGGTATCATTCAATATTTGCTTAAATTAGAAGTTCCTCCTGATCTCACTCCTAACCAAGCATGAGCTCTTAAGTTGAAATCTGTTAAGTTTTGCATAATAGAAAAACTGTTGTGCTGGAGGGATTAGTCTGGAATTTTGTTAAGGTGTCTAGATAAAGAGGAAGCAGAGCAGGTCATGCATCACTTTCATTCCAGTACATGTGGAGGCCACCACTACTGGAAAACCACAGCCCACAAGATATTAAAAGCAAGATACTATTGACCAGCCCTCTTTGCTGATGTATGCACTTTTGTAAGGACCTGTGACCAATGTCAAAGATTTATAGGGAAGCAACAACTCAAATCCTTGCACCTTAGGCCTGTTAAAGTGAATGGGCCTTTCCAGCAATGCGGTATGGATTTCATAGGTGAAATAAATCCATATTCCATTGGACAACATAAATGGATCTTGGTAGCCACTTACTACTTTACCAAATGGATAGAAGCAGTACCCACCATAAATGCCACTCATCAAGTCATCATGAGATTCTTATATGAGAACATCTTCAGTAGGTTTGGTTGCCTAGTAAGGATAGTAACCGATAACGCACCAGATTTTAAGGCTGGGGCATTAGTTAGAATGTGTGAATCAATGAGTATTCAACTAATGCACTCCACATCATATTACCCACAAGGCAATGGCCTAGTTGAGTCATCCAACAAAAGCTTAGTCAGAATCATCAGGAAACTGCTAGAGACAAATTAGAAAAGTTGGTATTCAAATATTAAGTTTGCTTTATGGGCTGATAGGGTGACAGATAAAATATCCATAGGGACTTCTCCATTCAAACTAGTTTATGGCACTGAGGCCATCTTTCCTATCCAACTCATCCTTCCAGTGGCAAAGTTCTTTCAGGAAGAGGAGGATGAACCAAATGATATGATGAGAAGGATGATGGATTTGGTGGAGTTACAACATATCAAGGAGCAAGTTATAGGAAAATCAGAAGCTCATCAAAAAAGGATAAAGGGAGTGTTTGAAAAAAGAGCAAAGGCAAACAACTTTCAGGTCGGATATTGGGTCCTCAAGTGGGATGCTGTCAGACAGGACAATGAGAAACATGGAAAATTTGACTCTTTGTGGATTGGCCCTTTTGTTATAGACCAGGTATATGAGAATAACACCTTCAAACTACAGAATCTGGAAGGTGAAGAAGTATTTGATGGCCCAGTAAATGGGTGATTCCTGAAACTCTATTTTATTTGAGGCTCCAAGGCCTTATGATTGTAAATTAGTAGATAGTAGGTTGTTTTGATGTTAGAATAATACTCCATGCCCAATGGAACAATAAAGAATAGTGTTAAATTACTTAGTTTCTTTTAGGGAAAGGCATTTTGGTCTGGGGTTCTTGGGACCTCACTGGGAGGTTCCCATCCCCAAGTAGCAGCGAGATGTTATCACCCGAGATAATTTATTTTTGTATGAAGAATTTAATTCATGCAATAAGGAATATGAATGTCACTAATAGTTTCAAAGCCTCTGTGGTTGATAAAAATTTCACTAAGTTGTAGTTTCGGTGGCTTGGGTGAGGATCAGAACATCTCATTAGCCACTGAAATACTTACAGACTACAACTTCCGTGGTCAGATGAACATTTAGATGATCGAAAGAACCAAAGACAATGTAGCGGTGAGATAGTCCATTAAAGAGCCAAAATGGTAGAAGACAGACATACTATGGGTTCCAGCGATCAGAAGAAGTAAGGACAACATAGCGGTGAGATAATCCACTAAGGAGTCATAATGGTGGAAGAAAGACAGACTACAGCTTCCGTGACTAGATGAAAACTTCAGCGATCAGAGGTTATAAGGGATAACCATCTATAAGATAGTTCAATAAGGAGCCACAACGGTAGAAGACATACAGACTATGGATTGACGAGTTTACAACGAATATCCTCCATAGTATCGGCAACACAGAAGACTAAAGCTCTGATCGATGACTTCTACTGACCTCCGATAGCAATAAAGCAAAATCATCAATAGTCAAGCATATAAAGTTTTGAAAGGGAAAAACAATAGAGATAATGTGCATCGGCGAATAGAAAGACTGTCCATTGGCAGTACAGAAGACTAATGCCTTGATCCCTTCATCAATTAACTTTTGGCAGCAATAAATTCAGTTTGTTTCACCTTCGAAACTGCGGCAGTGTTCAAAAAAAAGGTTTTGATGCATTAGTTATCACAGCTCCCAATCGTCGATGAGCTAATGATGAAGAGCGACAGTGTTGAGATTTGGAGCGACGATGGGCTAAAGGAAAAATATTTTGATCATCGATGAAGAATCCATCACAATGCTAAGTGATTTAAGGAACCGACACTGCAGCAGCATTCAGACTTGGGGCACCGATGGGATAGAAGACAAAGCTTCTGATCGGTGATTATGATGACAAAGTAAAAAATCATCTGGCGGATTAAACAAGAATGGTCACTTTAGTTAACTGCCGAAACAATGGCTGTTGGCAACAATTTCATACTGAACCAGCAGTGCCAATTATCAGCGACCACTTCAGCTATTAAAATTTCACTCAATGAACTAGATCTTCACAACATATAAACAAATAGTTATAAAGTGTTTGAAGCCCTAATGTAGAAAAACTATCACTTTCAATTAAACAGATCAAATTTTCAGTATCTATGATTTGTGTAGAAGGCTATAAAGCCCATGATTAATTTTATAATAAAGGTTGAACTTCAGGAATTTATGAGCCAATAATACTTTCAAGCTTCTCATTTTACTTATTCATTGTATAAGCTCTTTTGTTGTGATCTGTTCAACCATCATCTCTTTCTTTACTGTGTTTATGCTTGAATGTACATTCAGGTCAATTTTATATTTATTAAAAAGCCAATAGTTATCATCTTATTGGTCTATTAGTGATATTTGATTTATAAATACCATCCTCAGCGGGATTTAGCCATTTATATGCATGTGTTATGCGTGTAAGTCTGCCAGCCTGGTGATTTATCTGTCCCTGCACCTTATAGTCGAATTTCTGAGCAAATTGCAACTAAAATCCTTGTAAATGAGTGATTATTATGCGTTACTTGAGAGTGGAAAGGTTACATAGGTCAACTAACTTGATCCATATCAGAAAAACCTAAAAAATAGTTTAAGTTACCAGGCATCCTCGAGCTACAACCTAGAGTAGTTTCCTGGAGTGATAACATATCATGTTAGGGATCCAACATTGTTATGAATATTCTTGCCTATAAGATTGCTAGAACAACAATTTGAGAGCATAACATACATCCACATTTCAAGAAATTTTAATCAAGTTGTTGATTCATATGCTAACTATGTCCTAGATTTGCGTTTGTTTCATAGACCATAAGCATTTCACAAACACATTTTACACATGTAAATAGAATAATAATTGATCATCATAAATACTTTTCATTAAGTCCAAAAAAGGTGGCTTCATAGTACATAAGTGTCATATACAAAATTGGGGCTTCCGAACCACCAAAATATACTACACGGTCATACAAAAAGTATACACCTAGGTCTCTAAGCCTGAGGTGGAGGAGGGTGATGATCATGGTAGCACACCATGTTTCTAGCTAGCTAGAGAAATAACTGAACCCATGCATGTGGTACTCCAACCACCCATTGCTGCATAGCCTCAGGAAAGTCCTTGACTTGTGCCATGGGAACCTTATGTGTCAAGTGAACAAAGTTTTTGTGGATTATTTGGAGTGTCCACTCTGCATACACACCCATAATCTAATCACATCTTCCCCTCCGTCGATGACAAGGAAATACTTCTATCCTTCATGGTCCCACATATGCATGTACATGACAGAGTTTCATTATGTGTCATCACACCAAAAACATGTCTTTTGATTTCATATGTCAAAAAACAAAAAAAAAATAATAACTCAAAAAAAAAGTGAGTGGGGATTCGTTACCTATGTCTCCATATGATGATCCTGGTTGCAGGGGCATATTTGGATCTTCACAAAATTCTATCCCTGCATAGGGGTAGTCATCTGTGGCGATGATCTGTCTCCACCA
Source organism: Pseudotsuga menziesii (assembly GCA_001517045.1). Lineage (NCBI taxonomy): Eukaryota > Viridiplantae > Streptophyta > Pinopsida > Pinales > Pinaceae > Pseudotsuga > Pseudotsuga menziesii. The sequence continues at coordinate 296,931 of LPNX011153683.1, read as the reverse complement.
CCAAAGGAAGAAGTTTGTTGGATAGGGGTTAGCTGAGCCGGATCCCTCTCATTCTCTATATTACATGGGCCCAACATAGCTGAGCTGGATCCCTAACTCCATGTGGAGTAATGTCAACTCTATGACTTAGCCATGGTACCCTCTCAAAAAAGAATGCACTCAGTATGCTGCTGAACCCAAAGTTTTGTACCCTACCCATCTTGCAGTCACTGAGTTGTTGCTTCATGTTTCTTTGTAGCAAGATACTCTAATCATATATTGTAGGTCGTAGGAACTCTACTACATAGAAAATCATTGGCCTTGAGGCCTGGTGGAGTGATGCTAAACCTGCGATCCTACCCAATGCCAATAGTATGGCTTTCAGCCCTAGGTTCTGAACTTTGTTTATCAGGATTTGAATCCCAACCTTCTCTATATCAAGAAGGAAATACACATATATGTACTCCTCTATAGTCAGCCCGCCCCCTATCCCATGGGATCAGAGGTTCACCACCTCCCCTCGCTGAGAAAAACCTGTGATAAAGTATATGTCCTCAACCTCGATGCTAAGTGGCATCCCATCCAACCAAAAGGTCTGAAAATATGGATTCCAATAGTCTACTGGTAGTTGGAGTATCCTTGGTTTAGCCCTCAAGCTTCCAAGGCACCAAAATTTGTATAACCCACAAGCTCTTAGCACTTTTTGAGCCATTAGATCTCCCTGCACTACCTCTTCAACATCAATGTGTTCCCTCTCTCTCCATTCTAGCACCATCCTACAAAAACAATTTTGAGTTTCATCAGTATTTTCCTTTGAAAATCACATTTGCATCCTCGTACATGACTGTTTGCAAAAAAGACGTGTATGTACGCAGGTATCATGGTCTTTTCCACATATACCCATCCCTATACGCAAGAATAGACCCAATTTCCATGTGGGCCGAAATGTACATTTTGGGGTGGCCTAAATAAAAAAGTCGACCACTAAAATTAAAAAAAATTGCATGAAAGAGAAAGAGGGGGGAATGGGTAATTACCTGGACCAAACATAGAGTGATTTCGTCAGACAATGTTCCTGGAATCAGCTCTTGAAATTCTGGACACAAAAGCACTATGGTGGGTGAATTTTCAAATGGTATCAAAATTTTTTATTTTTCACTATTTATAGAAAACAATTTGAAATTTTTTACCCACTTCCTATAGTTTTTTTACCGTTTCTAACCATTTTGGACTAATATGATATTGTAGGAGCCCGTTTTGAGTGCGTTTTGGCCAAGACTTTGACCCTTTGTGTCTATTACAGGTATCATGTCTAAACTAGCATATATGTTGGAATTTCACATTTTCTTGCATTTTGCATGACCTTATGATTGTTTCATCTTAACCTTAGGTACGAACCCATTCCACGATGCCACGAAACCTTCATGTTGCTGTTAGAAGTGGATTCATGTGAATGGTAGAGCTTTCCCATACATGGGTACCCTAGTTAAATGATTTAGATCCTATATTACTTTTGGTTCCCATGCTGAAATTTCTCTTTTAGGGTGTGGGAGTCCCTTTTTATCCCTACCATGTCCGTGAGCAAGAAATTCATACTCCTATTGAACTTTATGATGGCCATTTCCCTCGAGACTCCCTTGTATCTCAAGATGTAAATTCATTTTCATGATTTTTTCTTGCCTTCTTGAGCTTTATGCTAGCTCCCTGACTTTGATTTATCAGCCATATAGCCCTAGCTTGTCTCATGTCTAGCCAAGAAGATCCTTTTTACATATATTTTGTAGCTTGATCATCCCTTTTACCGGTAGGAGACCTTCCCATGAGTGTTGTTATCCTGCATGTATATCCTTGCATTGAGCATAGGCATGTTCCACTGCTTGGAAATAGTTTGCTTGTCCCCTTGACACTCATCTCCTCCTAGATTTTTACTATAAAGCACTTTTAATATTTTTCAAGATTTTCAAAATATCTGAAAAATTCCAAGAAAATAGAAAACCAAAAATTCGAACAAGAAAAGATGTTATCTTTGGCAACAGTTGAGTCATTTCACCTTTGAACAGAGCACCATTTATCACATATGTTGGTTGGGTTATTAGTTTGAATTTAGTAGTTGTACTTGTTACTCTGAGTTTATCTCCACCGAATGGTTAAGCTTCTAGTCCCCATGGAACCTCTGTTCATTCCTCCTATGTCACATATATGTTCCAGCTTGCATATCGAGTCCATGCTTCCTAAATTCAGTCATCATTTTCCTTTATGCTCTTGTTCAAAGGAAGTTGAATCCTGAGTTGTTCATTCCTCAATCATCTTGACTTTGCATGTCAGTCATTCTCGGTACTGTTACTGGTTCATGAACATCTTGTTCGTTGATTTCTTCCACATTATATAGTGTTTTTGAGTAACTTGTGTTGGTGGATGGGGGATGCCTTAATTCCCTCCTTCCAATGGATTCCATTCCATTGACATCACATCATTTGTTTTGGAATAGGAGTCTAGAGTCCTTTGAGTTCCTTGAGACTTACAATCATCAGTGGTAGGTTCTCTCACCATCGACAGTTTTGGGAACACGTCAATGTCCCATGATCGATGGATTCTTCCAAGTGTTCAACCTCAACACATCTATTCACACTTGTTAGATTGCACTCTATACCTTAAGTCCCATTTTCATTATCGGCGGGTGATCTCGAATCTATTAACGGTATACTTCAATGACCAGTAATCATACAATGGACTAGCGTTGTTTGACCTTGACATATCTATTAGCATCGTAGGACATGTACTTGTAGCAGTTTGCATAGAATACTTTCCAATTTGGTGGCATTCCATGTATGCTACCTCCTTGATCATGCTAGTGTTCATGAGATATCATCTATCGTGATTTGATTCCAGTGTATATCGGATATCTTCAGCTACTATGGAAATCTTGATCCATTGTATATCTTCATCCATTATGCAGATCTTGATCTATTGTACATATTCATCCACTTTGGATATTTTGATCTATCGTATAGTGTATGTGGAGATGAACACACATGACACATTTTGTATATCATTCCTATTCATGGCCATTGTACTCTTATGTATTTGGGACTAATCCATGTATTTGCAGTCACATGCAGAGTTTTCTCATTGTATTGTACTGATGAGTGGCTGGTTCTTTCACCTATGTATTCATTACTCCACTTCTAGGATGGATTTTATAATGTATTTCTTCCATCATGTTACCCCTCTGACCTCACACATTAGGGGGAATCTGTTATAGCTGATTTTATCACACATGGTTGATCACATATTTATGGTCTTGATTGTCCCTCTGTAGAATCTTTAGACCCCATGCACTTATATTACCCTTCGATGTTCCAAGTTCATCCCTTAAAAACCCTTGTATATAGTTGTACATGACTTTTAACCCTATACTCGCATGTACATGTGACTTTTGACCTCAAACCTGCGTACATTGGGATGTGTGCATAAGTCCAAACATTTTTGGAGTTTTCCTCATGTGGGTCCAAAGATCCTGACTCTTGGCCTTCCATATGCCTCTAGAATTATAGAATTCGACCCTCCATTACCCTTTTGGAGTGCTATATAAGGAACCCCTTGGATACATTGAAGGAGAGGAATTGAAGAGCAAAGAAACTATAGTCCATTGTTGCCTCAATTTGCTTGTACTTGATTCTGCATCCCTTTGTCCCTTTGGAGCAATTTGTTTTCTTCCCAAGCTTTCCTTTGCTTTGTGAGATTTCTATTGAGAGATGAAGGATTGAGGTGGTGGAGTCCCAGGTGGAGGACTCGGTTTCTCTGGTTGGTAGATGTGTCGATAGAGGTTCTCACTATTGTAATCTCTGATTTTATTAATAGAAATATCTTTTCATGTCCACTTAATGTGCATTTGAATAAATACTAAATCCATGGATATTTTGAATTGCTTATACATTGTTGAATATATATGATATAGTAGGTCTAACACATTATTATAGAGCATGCTTGTCTTGTTTGTTTTTTTTTAGAGCGAATTGCTAACGAAGGCATGAATTGGAATAAATCAACGGGGATCTACTTCCATCGTCTGAAACAAGGTATGATTCAATATCCCTTAGTGTTAGATGTTTGGTTTCCCTTGTATATTGAGAAAGATTGATTTCTGGTGGCTAGTTATCTTTTATGGTGCACCCCAAGCCATAGGAAGTTTCTCTCTATAACAGTATCCATTAATAACCAGTAATCAAAAGATGGTCCAACATGTTCGACCTCGACACCTTTATTCATGTGATGGGACATGTACTCGTAGTATTTTGTGTAGAATACCTCCGAGCTTGGTAGAATTCCACATATGCTACCTCTTTGATCATGCCAGTATTTATGAGATGTCAGCTCTCATGACCAGATTCTAGTGTATTAACAGATATCCTCATCCATTATTGTTATGGAGAGAAACTTCCTATGGCTTGGGGTGCACCACAACAGACAGATAAAGCAAAAAAATCAATCCCTTCCCAATATGCAAGAGAAACCAAACATCTAACACTAAAGGATCTCGAATCATACCTTATTTCAGACGATTGAAGTAGATCCTCGTTGATATTTTTCCAATCCTGCTTATGTTAGCAATTTGCTCTCAACAACAGCAAACAAGACAAGCATGCTATATAATATGGTGTTAGATCTACTCTAGCATATATAATCAACAATGTATAAGCAGTTAAACACATCTATGGATTCAATATTCATTTAAATGCACATTATTGGACAGGAAAACATATTTATATTAATCAAATCAGAGATTACACCAATGACAACCTCTGTCGGCACGTCTATGAACCAGATAAATTGAGTCCTCCACCTGGTCCTTCACCACCTTAATCCTCCATCTCTCAATATAAATCTCACAAGCAAAGGAAATATTGGGAAGAACACAAAGTGCTCCAAAGAGACAAAGGGATGCAGACTCAAGTATAAGCAAGCTACAACAACAATGGACTATAGTTTTCTTTCTCTTCAATTCCTTTGCTTCAATGTATCTAAGGGGTTCCTTATATAACACTCAAAATGGGTAATGGAGGGTCAAATCCAAGAAATATTGAGGCATATGTAAGGCCAAGAGACAAGTGGTTCAGACACAGATCAAGGAAAACTCCAAAAATATTTGGACTTATGCACACATCCTGATGTATGTGGGTTTGAGGTCAATATCCACGTATATACATGAGTATGGGATTAAAAGTCACATACAGCAATAAATAAGTGTTTTTAGCGATGAAATTGGAAACATCAAAGTATAATATTGGTCCATGGGGTCTAAAGAGTCTACAGAGGGATGGGGAAGGCCATAAATGTGTGATCAACCATGTGTGGTAAAATAAGCTATAACAGATTCCCCCTAATGTGTGAGGTTAGAGGGGTAACATGATGGCCAAAATACATTATAAATCCATCCCAGAAGTGGATTGATGAAGAACCATGTGGAAGAACCAGCCATCCATCAGTATAGTACAATAATCAATCTCTGCATATGACTGAAAATACATATAGCAGTCCCAGATACATAAGAGTACAATGGCCATGAATAGACATGATATAAAAAATGTGACATGTGTGGTCATCACCACGTACAATATATAATAGATTAGAATCTCCATGATGAAGATATACAAAGGATCAAGATCTCCATAGAAGCTGAAGATATACAATGGATCAAGATCTCCATAATGGCTGAAGATATCTGACATACACTGGTGTTATCACTCCAAAAAACTCTTCTAGGTTGTAGCTCGAGGATGCCTGGTAACTTAAAATGTTTTTAGGGTTTTTTGATATGGATCAATTCAGGTGACCTATAGAACCTCCCACTCTTAAGACATGCATTAATCTCACTCAATCACAAGGATTTTATTTACAACTTGTTCAATAGTTTGACAATAAGGTGCAAGGATGGAGAACTCATCAAGATGGCAGACTTACATACAAAACATATGCATATAAATGGATAAATCCTGACAAGGATGGTACTTATAAATAAAATAGCATTAATAAACCAATAGGATGACAGCTATTAGCTATTAATCAACTTGAAAATCACCTAAATGCACATTCAGGCATAAGTACAATAAAGATAAAGATGATGGTTGAACAACTCATAACAAAAAAGCTTACAATTAGAATAAACAATATTATACGCTTGACAATAGAATAGGCTTAAAAATCCCCAAAGTCAAACCTTTATTATAAAATAAATCATGGGCTTTAAATCCTTCTACAAAAATGACAGATCCTGAAAATCCGATCTGTTTACACAAAATATACTTGAAAGTGATAGTTTTCTCAGATTAGGGCTTCAAACCCTTGCTAACTATTTGTATATCTATTGTGAAGATCTAGTTCACTGAGCAAATTTTTAATAACTAAAGTGGTCACTGATAATCACCACTACTGGTTCACTGTGAAATTGCCACCAAGAGCTAGTGTCTTGGTGTTTAACTAAAGTGACCTTTCTTGTTTAATCAACAAAAGTTTCTACCTTACTGCCGTGGTCGCTGATCAAAAGCTCTGTCTTCCAGCACATCATTTCCCTAGACTGGAACACTGTCATTATTTCAGAGGTGGAATGAACTAGTTTTATCACTGTTGAAAGTCATTTGTCAAAGGAATCGGGGCATTAGTCCTCTACGCCATCGATGGAAAGTCTTGTTATTCATCAATGTGCATAACTGTTATTCAAAATGATTTTTGTGATTGATCAGAAGCCTTGTCCATTTCCTCACCAACACTGTAGAGCTGCTTAGCTTTACCTCCCCGATTTGTATCCCTTATTTCTTCCAATTGCCGATGAGTCTTCTATTGTGGCGAAACCTGTAGTCAGTTCGTTTCCCACCGTTACGGCATCGAAACCTCAAAGATGAATGCTCCCGCAATGTCAGATGTTTCAATGACTAATATTCTTAGCATCGATGATGATTTTATGTTATGGTGGAACCCATAGTTAGTTTGTTTCCCTCCATTGCGGCCCCTTAGTGAACTATCTTGTCGACGATTTATGTTTTCAAGTTCCAACGCGTAGTCCTTAGTTCCTCCGATCGTCGATGACTTTTTGTTTTGTTGGAACCTGTAGTTAGTTTGTTTCCTCTCGTTGTAGCATCAGAACCTCAAATATGAATGATGTCGTAGTAGCAGAGGTTTCAACGACTAATCTTCTCAGCATCAGCGATGATTTTCTATTATGGCGGAGCCTGTAGTCAGTTTGTTTCCTACCATTGTGACTCCCTAGTGAACTATCTTGTCGATGGTTTATGTTTTCAAGCTTCGATGTGTGGTATTTAGTTCTTCAGATCGCAGATGATTTTCCACAGTGGTGGCACCGCGGTGAACTAAAACTCCAAAACATCGAAGTAATAGAGAACTACACCTTCGATCATTGTTTAAAAAATGTTTCGATGGCAGTAAAAAGTTTAGCAATACGCCTAACCTTTGAAGGGGTTTTCCACCTGTTATTTATCTTCCATCTTTCGGTGTCTAATGAGATGTTATGATCCTCACCCAAGCCACCGAAAGCTACAACTTGTGAAATTTTCATCAAGAACAGAGGCTTTCAAACTGTTAGTGACATTCATATCCCTCATTGTGTGAATAAAATTCTTCATACACAAATAAATTTATTTTGGGAGATAACATCTGGCTCCTACTTGGGGATGGGAACCTCCCTGCGAGGTCCCAAGAACCCTAGACCAAAATACCTTTCCCTAAAAGCAACTAAGTAACTTAAAACTATCCTTGATTGTTCGATTGGGCATGGCGTTTATTCTGAAAGAAAAACAACCTACTATCTACTAATTTACAATCACAAGGCCTCAAAGCCTTAAAAAAAATAGAGCTTCAAGAAATGCCCATTTTTGTGGGCCATCAAATACCTCTTCACCTTCCAGACTCTGCAATTTGAAGGCGTTATTTTTATGTACCTAGGTTATCACAAAAGGGCCAATCCACAAAGAGTCAAATTTTCCATGTTTCCCCTTGTCCTATATGACAACATCCCACTTGAGGACACAATCTCTGACCTGGAAGTTGTATGCCTTTGATCTTTTGTCAAACATGCCCTTTATTCTCTGTTGATGAGCTTATGATTTTCCTACAACTTGCTCCCTTATTTGTTGTAATTCTACCAAATCCATCATCCTTCTTACCATATAATTTGGTTCATCCTCCTCTTCCTGAAAGAACTTTGCCCCTGCAAGGATGAGTTGTATAGGAAAGATGGCCTTAGTTCCATAAACTAGTTTGAATGGAGAAGTCCCTATGGATCTTTTTTTTGTTACCCTATCATCCCATAAAAAAAAACTTAATCTTTGAATCCTAACTTTTTTTATTTGTCTCTAGCAGTTTCCTGATGATTCTGACTAAGCTTTTGTTGGATGAATCAACCAGGCCATTTCCTTGTGGGTAATAGGATGTGGAGTGCACCGTTTGAATACCCATTGATTCACACATTTTAACTAATGTCCCAGCCTTAAAAGCTGGTGCATTATAAGTTACTAGGCAACCAAACCTGCTGAATATGTTCTCATATAAAAATCTCATGATGACTTGACGAGTGGAATTTCTGGTGGGCACTGCTTCTATCCATTTGGTAAAGTAGTCAATGGCTACTAAGATCCATTTATGCTGTCCACTGGAAGATGGATTTATTTCACCTATGAAATCCAGATCCCATTGCTGGAAAGGTCCATTCACTATAACAAGCCTAAGGAGCAAGGATTTGAGCTGCTGCTTCCCTATAACTCTTTGACATTGGTCATAGGCCCTTACAAAAGTGCATACATCAGCAAAGAGGACTGGCCAATAGTATCCTGCTCTTAAGATCTTGTGGGTTGTGGTTTTCCAGTAGTTGTGGCCTCCACATGTACTAGAATGAAAGTGCTGCATGACCTATTCTACTTCCTCTTTATCTAGACACCTTAACAAAATTCCAGATTGATCCCTCTAGTACAACAGTTTGTCAATTATGCAAAACTTAATAGATTTCAACTTAAGAGCTCATGCTTGGTTAGGAGTGAGATCAGGAGAAACTTCTAATTTTTTTAAAAATTGAATGATACCTGAATACCACTCACATGAAGATATGTTCTCAGCTACTGACGTACTATTATTCTAATCTTGATTTACTTTTGTTTCCCCTACTTCCATAGTCTGCACCTTAGCTGATCTGACACATGTGAAATTTATTCCCAACAGTTCACAATTTTCTTTGGCCATGAGTTTGGACAAACCTAATCCCCTTACCAGCTTGGTGGGTTTCACCTCTACATTAAACTCAATGAGTTTGGAAATCCACTTAGCTCTCTTCCCATCAATGTTAGGCTGAGTCAAAACATCCTTCACAGTAGTTGAAGGGACATATGAAATTACCTTTGCATGGAGAATGTAGAATCTGAAAGTATTCAAATATTTTATGAGAGCATAATACTACTTCTCAATTGGGTCATACTCCAGCTCAGCATCTCTCAGGGTTCTGCTGAAAAAATAAATTGGATGATCAAGGCCTTCATCATTATTTTGTAATAGTACAGGTGCCACTATGTCATAAGATGCAAAAGAGAAAATGTAAAAACCCTTGGTGTAGTTAGGAATAATCAAGGTTGGGGCCTCCATGATGGCTTTCTTAATGTCTTCAAAAGAGTTTCATGCTTGGTCAGTCCACTTTATTTCTGCATTCTTTTTTAGCATGACTGTTATATGCTTTACCAGCTCAAAGAAATTTAGAATAAACCTTCTGACAAAGTTTATCTTGCCTAAAAAGAATTGGATGTCTCTTTTTAACCTTGGTATTGATAGTTTTTGGATTGCTTCCACTCTCATTGGATCGATATTTACACCTTTAGCTAAGACTATGTGGCCTAAGAGATTTCCTTCATTGAGTGTAAACTAGGACTTCTTGGGGTTCACTGATATTCCATACCTTCTTGCACTTCAAAAATACCTTCCTTAAATGTTTCAAGTGGTCATGATGGCTGTGAGATTAAACTGTTAAGTCATCCAAATACATCAGCACAAATTTATCTTTTAGCCCTACAAAATCTAGGTCCCTAGCTCTCTAAAAATTAGACCCAACATTCATTAGCCCAAATGGGATTTTAGCATACATGAAGGTGCCCCAGGGGGTGGTAAAGGCAGTCTTCTCTTAGTCATATGGGTGCACAAAAACTTGGTTGCATCTAGAGAATCCATCAAGGAAGGACATGAGCCTGGCCCTCGAGACTTTCTGTAGTAGATGTTCCATCTTGGGCAGTGGATAGTTGTCTTTTTTGGAACACTTGTTCAGGTTTCTAAAGTCCACACACAACCTGATTTCTCCATTTTTCTTTCTTACCGCTACTAGATTTGCAATCCACTTAGAATACCTAAGGGGGATTATGATCTTGGCTTTGAGGAGTTTGTGGATCGCTTTCTCAATCACTGGTAATAAAAGAGGGCTGATGGGTCTCAGCTTCTATTTGAAAGCAATGGTGTCCTTTTCAAAGGAATCATGTGCTATATTATGTTGGTTTCATATGTTTTTAGGTCACTATACTCCCATGCAAAGACATCAGCAAACTCTTTTATCAAGCTGCAAAATTCAAACTTCTGTCCGGAAGTCATCCCAGTGGATAGATTTATCAGTTTTGGATAGCTTTGGCTGCCTATGTTTTGCTCTTGGATAGTAGGATCTAGCTCCTTTTTGGAAGGCTTGAAAGGGATGCCATTGTGATCAAACATTTCTTCCAATGGTACTAGACCTCGGGGTATGTAGTTGCTGGGCAATTGGACAATATTTTGCTCAGTCACTTTATATTTTAACTTGAGTTGTTTGGATTCCTCCATGTTAAGGTTTTCTTGGTCTATGTGTATGTCAGAGAATTCATCTACTAAATGAAGGAATTTACTAAGCTCCTCATCATTTTCAAACACCCTCAAAAATTTTACATTGTCTAGCAGAGAGGGTATTTACTTGACCTGAACATCATAGCTAAGCTTAGGGGGTAAAGGAGGAACAAACAGACTTGCAGAGACGGCTAGGGAATCAGCCAAGTGATTCAAAGCCCTAGGAATATATGACAATTCAAAAAACATAAAGGAGTCTTTGAGTTTCCATACCTCGTCCCTGTAGGCCTTCAATCTGATATTTTTCATCTAAAAAGTGTGGTTGACTTTCTATATGATGAGGTCCGCATCTCCAAAAATATTCATGCACATGATCCCCATCTCCTTGGTGGCTTTAACTCCTAGCAGCAAGGCTTCATATTCTGCTACATTGTTAGTGGTTTTGAAATCAAGCTTACAAGACAGGTGAATGTTTTCATTAGATGGGGAGATCAATACTACACCCATGCTTTCTGAGCTTTGAGCGCTAGCCCCATCAAAATACATTGTCCATATCGTTGTTGTGACTTCTTCGGGTTGCTAACGAGTGGGCTCAATGAGCTGAACTGATGTCTATTGATTATCATCTATTTGCAAAATGCAAGACCCAAAATTGGTGTCCACCACATAAATGGGGTGATTCACTAAGCGTCTCTCCTTGCTTATGATGTATGCTATATGATTTTCCCTGTATAGTCTATTAGTTTCTCCTCCAAACATGGGAATGGTGGAGTATGTGAGATCCATCTAAAGAATTCCGCCTAGTCTTTTGCTCCATGACTGAGATAGCAAGAGACCGAATTTTCGAGGAATATCGGCCACTACAATGTCCATTATTATGCTTTTCGAAGGTAGCTACGTTAATTTTATAGCAAGGTCTTTGATGAGGCCCAAGCACTTGACCTTCCTGGAGTCAAAGGAGAATAAATCATGGTAGGGCTTGGTGATGCTAAGGCCAATTTCATCCATCACATCCTTTAGCATTAGGTTATGAGAGGCTCCCAAATCCAACAGACAGTTATGGAGGATTTTATCATGGATATTCAAGGATATATAGAATGATGCGAAGGAGTCCTTTAGGTCTTTGATCATGGCTCATAGGGTTAAAACAGCCTTGTCATCTTACAGGTTCACAAAGTCAGTGTCAATGTGCACCTTAGGCTGAAGGGAATTTAGAATGGAGGTTTTGAATGCATCATTTTTCATTAGCTCGATCAAAGGGGAAGGAATTTTCAATTTTTGAATTTTAGACTCGAGGTTGAAGGAATAATGCAGCCTATCTGGAAACCTTACCTCAGGATCTGTAGTTTTGAGTTGGACTTGATTAGGTGTGGCTGAAGGTGCTATTTTATGCAATGCTTTGGATGGGACAGCCCCTTTCTTTGGTAAAACAACAACCTTTCTAGCTAGTGTTGCTGGATACTTGATAGGTTCAGCATTCTTCTTGAGGGGAGAAACCAGCCTAGACCTCAGTTGGTAACCTACCTGACCATCATCCTGATAGACAACCTCTTCAGTAATCTTCTCATTAATCAGGGCTTCCTCATATTCTGCCTGTGTCAGAAAAGAATAGTCCACTTCATCCTCCATGTAGTGGATATTGTCTTCAGCTTCTCCTTCTTCTTCAATGAATTCTGGATCTTCTTCTAACACATCATTTTTAAATGGAGCTCTTATCCTCTGATCTTCCCCTTGATTTCTCTCCCTTATGAGAATCTAAACTGAGGGGTTTCCTCTTCTATAAGGAACAAAATTTGGGTTTCGAGGAGCAAAGTCGCTTGTCCCTTTACCCCTCACCAGTAGATGTCCTTGGTCCTTCAATTTAGACATTTTAGTAGTCAGGCTGTGTAACAGTTTGGTCATTTTTTAAATCTTGTTCTCTGACGTCGAATCCCTACTATAGTCTGTTGGCTTCTTTTTCCTGTCTATCTTCCCTTTGACCTTCTAAGATGCTAGAATGTTTGACTCTACTTCTAGGGCAGCATCCTACATGAATGATAAGGAAAAAGACCTCCTTTCTCTAAGAAGTAAGCAGAATTCAGAGTCAAAGGCATTTGCATAAGTTATCCTAGCTGAGGTATCAGTGGGATTAATTTCGGTAGGGATCTTACTGTACATATTGTTGAATCTCTTGGTAAAGTTGGAGACAGACTCCCCATTTTCTCTTTTCAGGTTGCTGAAGTATGTGATATAGTAGAGGTGGTCCCTCCTTTCTCCCCAATGCTTTAGGAAAATGTCATCTAGGGCCTCTATGCCTACCACTGATCCATAAGGCAGTTCCTTAAACCACTTCCTAGCCTAGCCATCTATGTTTTGCACAAACACCGTAGTCCATACATCTTCTTGTTCTATGTTAATATTTTCAGCATAGCTGTAAAAAGTCTCTAGATTTTCTTGAGTAGTGAAATCCCCTTCCCCTGTAAACTTGGGCATATACTTGAGATAGTCCCTAGTAGGCATGTCTGCGAGAGGATTTGGCAGAATTAACGGCGCATACCTAGCTACCAAGATCCTTTCCATCTTGGTCAATTGAGGGGCAGCCATATTAGAAATGGGTATGGAAAAGGTTGTGGAAGGCAACACTAATGAATATACTTTCTGAGAAGGCAGTGGTATACTTATCCTAGTGGAGTCACCAGGGATTGGACCTTCATAAGCAGTAGTGATTGAAGATGCCCAACCCCTATATTTTTCTGATGTATCTAAAAATTCTTAGGAATTAAGAGTTTCAGCAGAAGAAATAATAGTAGAAAGATTTCTTAAAATACCTGACGTAGATTTTTGTGCAGTACTGTTGATCGGTCTTAGTAAAGCCCTATATTTTCTCAAAATTTCTTCTCGATCTGAAACAGGTGTTGTTAGTAGCCCCTTTGGATTTGATCTGGTACTTGGTCTTCTTGAAGCCACCTTATATCAATGAAGTCACCAGATAGATGATTACAACCATAATAATGTCCAAGCTTTGTCTATCATCAAAGCATGGATCTATGTCATCTCCCAGGTGTTATCACTCAGAATGTACCCAGGTTGTAAAAGGTAAATCCCAAAGGTAACAGTAGAAACCACTTCAGAAAGAAAATGGCTTTTCTTTCCAGAGAGGGATCTCTCAAATATAAATTCAGCGAGGCCAGATATAAGAATCAATACTTTAACATTATGCATATGGTTGAAACAATACACATAACCATTGGGCAATGGAATCAAATAGATAAAGATAACACAAATCTCTCATGCATAGGATTTCAACAAAGGCAAGATAACCATCTAGTTACAGTTATTCATTGATTTCAGGTGGATAAGGAAGAAACATGAACAATACATCAATATAGAGCATCATAAGAAGAATTCCATATTAACTTTAGCAAAAACATTTATGAAATATCCGATACAATAGTCAGAGCACAACAAGCATGAATTCTGAAGTATTTAACACTATGCTTTAGATATGAGGAAAACAAAATGAAATGTAAGCACTGAGAAAACAATCACATAGGAAGGAAAGGCACAGACTATAACATAAATGACACAGGAATATATGATGTCAATCAGCATTCAGCTTTGTTATTTCAAAAATGATATGTCCTCAAAAAACATTGATCCAACATATGGGTTCCAACCCCCAATAACTCAAGTAAATGCAAATATATACATAAATAATCTCTTCCCAAGAAGATCAATAATTGAATAATCTATTAATCAAATTATTTCTAACTATATCCCTAACAACTAGGAATAAACTACATGCTTCGATTCTGATAATAGATCATTTAATTATAATCAACTTGGTGATAGCAAGGCCCGAATAAGCAGCTCCACAGTGTGCAACACCTATTTTTAAGGATGATGAATATACTTGGTCCTCCTGAATCTTTCCATGGTCCTCCATTGTTCTGCACCTGGCATTTCATACTCTGTCATTTCTCTGATAGATACTTCCAGATCCACATAGGCCTCATAAGATACAGTGGCCATTCCTTCCCTAACGATTAGGAACTTTTGCAATATTTCGAAGTCTTCTGTTAATTTGTCCATGATGATTTTCCCAGTCAATCCTTTTACCAAGTCATCAAACTTGGAATGGTCCATCTGGTTTTGTACTATCATACTATGATAATGTTCCTGAGAAAATAGTCTTCCTTCTTCGTCCTAGAAAGAAGGGAGGTTGTCTTCAAATAATTCCTTAAAAGAATGCTTGAAATCATTTACCCGTGAAGACATTGCATTCTCCTTATCTTGTACCACCTTCATGAGCTGATTTTTGTTAATGAATTTGTTCGACCATAGTATAATAGCTACTCTGTCTTTAATCCCTATCTCCTGCAATTTTTGATATGTTAGGAAATTCAAGAAATTCAGAACATTCTGAGCTGTATTCAAGGGCTTCTTCTCCATGGTTTGATTTGCCAGTTTTAACCTCTAAGTGGCTAAATTAACCAATGCACTCTGGTCATCCATGAAATTTAGATAATGTCTAAACTTAGTAACCTCTACAGATAATGTATCCCAGATTATATGCTTAGCTCCTTGTAGAGGGGCCTTTCTTATATTCTTCTCTTTCAATTCATTAAACTTTTTCTGCAACTGATTTTTATCATGTAATATTTTATTCTTACTTTCAACCATTTTAGCTAGCTCGGATTTGATTTTATCATTTTCTTCTTTCAATTCCTTGATTTCCACATCCTTCAGGCTCACCTGTGACATTGACACTAACAAATCATTAGCAGAAAATTCACTTAAAGGCTTTTCAATATTTACAAGAGACAAATCTGTATCAGTAGGAGTTTGGATTATCAATTCTTCCATAATTTATTTCTCATCATTCTGATCTTTTTTCAACTATGACATTTGTGTCATCAATTCAATTTTCTCCATTTTCCATTTGCTCCTTTCCTCTCGCAGTTTCAATTTTTTACCTTTATACTCCATCATTTCTTGATAAACTTTGTCTTTCTCTTCTTCCAATTCCAATAGCTATTGGAGCTTAGGGCAGACCCGGGTTCTTATACTTTTTATCTTCACCAACAAACAAACCCACAGTGTTGGCCCTTTCGGCAACAACCTGTGAATAGGTTGCAGTCTCACCCGAAATAGCTATGGGGTACCACAGAATCAGGTTTCTGTAGGCAAAAGAGGGATATTACTATACCTTTAGCCTTAACAAATAATAATCATGCAATATAAAGCTTCGACATTCACTTAAATAGCTTCGCAATATAGATAAAAAGACAGTTTCTTGCTTAATCATTAACTGGGAATTCACAGCGAAGTTAATACTTAACAATTTATCTTACTTTATCATTCATCTACTTATCAAATGCATAAAAACATAACAGAAACAACATAAATGAACCACCACAACACAAGATATATGTGGTTCACCCCCAGTGTAGGGGCTACGTCCACAGAACTGTGTTTATATTCAACTCTTTACAAAACACATTTCTGATCTGTGCACTTAGTTGCAGATCCTTCTTCCCAAAAAACCTCTACGCACTCAGTTGCAGAGGTCGTCCACGCACTCAACTGGGACTTAACCTTAAACCCAAAATACGCCTTAGCTTCTTCGCATCAAATTATCATCATACACAAAAAAACCTACCTGACTCCTTTACATAAGTGCCTATTTATACAAGTGCACTATTACAATGCTATGGGCTTAAACCATGGGTACCCCAAAAACCATGGGACATTTACAAAAATAGGGGCTTCAACCCAACCATGAAGCCCCTAAGAATATTTTGGGCCGCAACTCCGCTTACAAGCTTCGCACCAAAACCGCGGAGTTGCCAAAATTAAGGACCTTCAAGGTCTGAGCCCCAACAGGCCCCTAAGACTCACCAATGTCCCGTCCCAGGACACTCTGCTGCTTTTCTGGTGGGAGAATCTTGTTGGTGAAGATAGTAAATTGCTTTTTGAGGCTACATATGATATCTTCAGCTGCTTGCTCCTTCTCCACTATCTCTTGCAATGTTGCTGTTGATGCTTCGCTGGCCTTTTCCTGTGCAAATGCATCATACTCCTTCAAGACTTTGAGCTGGTTGTCCATAGTAGTGCTCAACTCCAAGGCCTCATTAATAAGGGGTTGCACAGAGTTCACCAACAGTGTTTCTTTCCTTCTGCAAGCCTCAATTTCTTGCTGGAGCTCATTGCTATGCTTCACCTTAAGCATCTTTCCAATGGGAGGCAATGTCTTAATTTCTGCTTTCACTGCATCTAGCTCTATCTATCGTTGCTTGATGGTTTCTTGCAACTTTTCGACTTCAGGGTTTTCCTGCAAGTTTTCCCATGACTTAACGCTTTCGTCTAGCAATTTTGAGGCACTAATCACAAGATCTGAGATCTTTGTTGCTGAGGCCTGAATATCTCTGCGACACTGTTCCCTGACCTCTGGCAAACTCTCAGGAATGATGCAAAGTTGAAGCTTTGCAATCTAAGCCTCATGTTCCTCTTTGAGCTTCTCTATCTTGCTTTGGGATTGTTGTGCATAGTCTTTCAGCTTGATGATTCTTTTCTCTAGTTCTTCTTTGGCCTGGATGTCTAAGTTAGGGAGACTTCGACACGCCTCATCCAATACTCGTGCTAGTGTAGCCTGCTTGCTTTCTGCTTCCCTCTTCTTCTGCTCAGCTTCTTCCAACTACGCTGCGAGGCTCTCACTCTACTTTGTGGTATTTTCTAACTGCATGTGCGAGTAGGTGTCTCGTTCTTGAATCTCGTTCATGATTGCCAACTGACAAAGATGCAGCTCCGACATAGACAACTTGGTGTAGTATATCTCAACTGTCGTGCTCATCTGCAATCAAGATGCTGCATTATTTATTATAAGGGATGCACTTGGTAATTTCCCTCTGTTGTTTCTGGTCGGCCATTGCCTTTTATCCAGTTGCATGCTTACTAGGGCACTGCTTGCTATGGCACCAGTCATTGATCTTTCAGCTAACTCCTTCAATTCTGTAATTCATTGGGCTACACCAGCGATTGCATTAAGGTGTGTAGCTACAAAATTTGACCATTTGTTGGACAATACTTATGTGGACTTCGTCAGAGCCTGATCAAGCTCTTCAATAGTCAAAGTGGGCTCTTCGATGATATTCTTACCCTTCGACGCCTTAGCTTTCTTTCGAGGTTGAAGCTTAGTAACTTCCTCTGCTTCTGGAGACTTGCGCTTATCTGGTCGATTGGGGTCTGAGATGGTTTTGAATGATTCTTCTTCTTCTTCATCAGCTCCATCATCTCCAGCTTGGTCACCTTCACTCTGCTATGAGTCAAATTGTTCTTCACTTTCTTCTAGCGAGTCATTCTGCTACGGCTGACTAGGACCTGCACCCACATCTGTCACTAGGGGGACTGGTATGGTGGGCCTTATTCCTACGTCCTTTATCCATTCATCCGGCCACTGCTTGACTACTACGACGATGTCTTCCTCATTCACCACGTATGGAAACTTCAACCATTTATGCCTGTTATCTGCGCAGGCCTGGATGAAGACATGGTGCATGTCAGCCTTGAAGTTGGCCACTCCAACATACTGACATAATAGCTCATTACTAAGCCGCGGTGTTTTCAGAATCTCATAGGAAATATTCAGTGCATAGAAGGTGAACACATAGTTTTTCATCTGCTATAAGGATTTATCCTGCGAAACCCAAAGAGACGCGTACCTCGTTGCGCCAGGCATCTCCGGAGGCACGTCAACAAACTGTGCCTTGGTAGGTTCTCTCCATCCTACCAGTGCAATAAGTACTAACAACCATGAGTAATGAAAGGGTCTACCTTTCTCCTGCGCATCGCAGGCATCTTCAAGGAATTCCCTAGCAATGTATTTTGTCCACTTGTAACTATAGCCTTCAGCACAAGTCACAGCAATACTGACAATCAGGGCAGCTACTTCATTCGGTTTGCACTTCCACATTAATTTGCATGCTAGGAGCTCTACGGCGAAGCGAATGTTTTGGTGCCAAACTGTCAAGGTTTGATACCCTCATTTTTCTTTTGTCAGGCTGAAGCGGTCCTTCATGTGCCATGCCAGCTTCATATCCTCATGCTTCCCAACGAATTCAATTCTAAGATCAGGCCCTTCCTTCGGCAAGCCTGTAATCCTATGGATGAGCTCTCCATCAATGGAAATTCTTTGGCTTCCTATCCATAGGTGTCCATCATGCACCAACACTAATAGCTTCTTGACCACCACAGTAACCTATGTGTTGTGACCGAAGTGGGGGACATTTAGCATCTTCAACAAGCTAGCTTTCTCCAAGCCAGCAGCCCACTGTTTCACTTCAAGTAGCATCGTTTTGGCCTTCGGATAATGGACAGAGTGCAAGTATTTCCATGGTGTGAACTACAAAAACTTCCCACGATCATTCATATCATGGTCTGCGTACTTCAGTCGGTCTAATTTTCCTATCATTGTTCCGACCAACTGCACACCCTGTGGCAGTGAAGGGGTGCGTAACGTGAACTTGGTTGTCCGCTGAGGTGGCTGGACTCCTGGTCGAACAGGAGGAAGATATGGTGGATGCTGCGATGCAAGGTTCTCATCCTCACCGAAGTCTTCAAATCCTTCAGGTGGGAGCTCTACCGAACCAGAGGGATTCATCTCAGGATCCTCTGGTGTCTTTCCTGATGGCTTGTGTCTTTCCTTGTTCCACTTAGAACGAACTTCTTCCTTAAATTTATTTCTGGTTGATTGTGTCTCTATTGGCTGATTTGGCACTGGGGGGGTCTCTTCACGAGGTGCAGATGCAGGTGGATTTCTCATAAGGTTCTACAGACCCCTCTATCTGAATTCTCTCAACAATTCCTGGACTTCGCGATCAGTTGACATGGGCTCAACTCAAGAAAATGCGTAATGAAAAATTCACAGGTCTAGGTGTCTTCTTATAGAATCCAACGACCAAATCTACCATAACTATGCATTAAAGAAATCAAATCTGACAAAGCAGTTGTAGATCTTGTCCAAACGGTCCTAGATTCCCAAAAATCTCATCATTACAGGCAGTTAATGTAGTTAACGTACCGGCACCGCCAAATCTAATGCTTTTCCAATGGTCGCATTTTAAGCTTCGACACACCTTTCCTCTTCAGGACAACTACTAACTTCAGCTGCGCCACAATAAGGACCTTCGACACAATATTGACCTTTGACCCATCTTGGTATAAGCTTCAATAGAACTTTGAACTTCGACCCACGATAGAATTTGTTCGACAACCTTCGACACTTCGTAAATTTTCCAACAACCTGCCGAAGTTCTCTGAGAACAGCTTCATTATAGTCTAGTACCCAATTGCAACTGTTCTTGGTACTTAGAATATTCTTCTTGCTATTACTTTTGATCAGGGGGTACAGGCTTGTCCCTGTACTTCTTTAATATACTTCCATTCACCATGGAGGGAAAAATTTCTCCATTCAATTTAGCTAACTGAACTGCACCACCATCAGTAACTTTCTGAACTATGTATGGTCCTTTCCAATGTGTCTTGAACTTACCTGGGAACTTCATGAATTTACTGTTGTACAAGAGCACAAGATCACCATTCTGGAAATGCTTCTTCTTAATATGTCTATCATGCCATGCTTTTTCTCTAGCTTTTTGTACCTGCTGCTGGAAACCTGCAATGAATTTGTCTTCTTCGAGTTCCAGTATCTTTGCCATCCTTTCATTCAACACGACTAAATTATCCATCTCTATGAAGGCAAATATTCTGAGGCTAGGAACAATGTACTCCATGGGCAAGGGCTAAGGGCTAAGTTAATTCAGGTGATTCGACTGCTGGTCCATGTACTTCGCACTGTCCTTCTGAATCAGGAATATTAATGTTGCGAGGGTCATCATCTTTGTCAATGGTGAGGTTATAGCGTTCTACTGCATTAGCTTCTTGTTCCTTCCAATCAGGTTGGTACTCGGTTATTTCTTTATCATCGAACACCTTAGTGTGGATCACCCTAATAGCTGCGTCCAAAGCAGGGAAAACCTCATTAATATAAAATGTGAGCACAAAAATATCAACAAGGCTATCCCAACTTACAGTACCATGGCAAAGCTCCACCTTCGCATACCAGTTCTTTGCGACAGGTTCCAGAGTGTGTACAAACCTATGTACCCATTATTCACAAGGTACATGCTTCCATGCTTCATAACACTGCTCCAAATGTTCCTGAGGGCTAGTCTTACCATTAAATATGCTTCGTACGTCCTGAGATTGATCCATGAATATCAGGTGAAGAAACTTTTGACAAGCTCCCCAATTATGAAAGTACTTTTTATGACCATTCCACCATCTGGCAGCTATAGCTCTGAATACTAAATCTAGAATCTCCATTTTCTGTGAATCTGGTACTTGCTCTGAGAATTGTACAATAAAATATTCTGGGTCTATCAAGCCATCAAAAGTAGGTAATATTTTTGTCTGTGAGACAACCCATCTGATAGACTTGGTAATTCTTGCACATCGATGTCCATGTAGCTCATAAAGTCTATTCTACCAATTCTCTAGGCCTTCGTCTAAATCAGTCATGCAAGAACTGTCACATTGCCAATCTATTATACCTTTAGTAGTAGGACTAACATAGTCTTCTTCTTTAGCTGTGATGTTGTAAATATGATCCAAAACATCCTGATCTTCATCTCTGACTGGCTCTGTATACCTTTCTCCTTGAGAAGGTTCCAATGGTACTATGACTCTCAAGCCTTTTCCTTCAAAATTCATCTGTCTATTCTTAAGGTTGATTATTGCCCATTCAATTCCTAGCAATGCTGGATAGGGGTTGCTATCATCAATTATTTCAATGACTTCAAAATATGCTAAGGTACTGACTCCATCAATATCCACTGGTACACAAGGGAATCTTCCCAAGGGCACAATCTTCTGCTAATTGGCTAATCTCAGCTGTATAGGGGACCATTCAAGCATAGGTTTTCCCATTTGTTCCCATGTCTGCTTAGTTAGGACATTCAATTCTGATCCCAGGTCTAAAATGATATCAGTCATGTCTTAATCTCCTATCTGAGAATGCAATCTCATTTCTCTTCCAGTCCTTCTAACTCTATTAACAATTTTTCCTCTATCAGAGCTTCGCTAAGGTTTGCAAGACGTGATAACTTTCTGTAACTCATTCAAAGCATTCTGATTTCTTAATAGCTTCATACAACTCTGTAAAAATGATGTCAGTGTACTTACTTGATCCGATGAAGCTTCTTGGAACTGTAACTGCTGTTGATGTTGTTGCGTAGTTGCTACTAATGTTCTTGGATCAGCAAAGTCTTTTTTAGCTTCCATAAATGTTCCTTTTTCTCTTCCAACATCGAAGGCTAGGATTTTCTCTGGGGTCTTATGGACCCAAGCCTCGTCAAGTTGTTTTCCCTTATTCTGCACCTACGTCGTAGCTCCACTCCTTGTAACAATGTTAATGGCTGGGATAGGTCTTTTCTCTACAGCAATCATCTAAACATTCTGAGTAGGAGCACCATTTCTTTCTTGTATCTTGGCTATAAACTGTGGGCATTGCTCAATCACATGATCGACTGCTCTGTAGTATCGACATGTCATAGTTGGGTTCTGATAGTCTCTAGCTACATGTCATGCCTGATTGCAATTATAGCAAATAACCTAGCCTCGACCTCTTCTAGGCATACCACCACGACCACGGCCTCTGAAATTACCTCGACTTGGTGTACTACCACAGTAACCATATCCATCATTTCCTTGTGCATCGGTTTGTACCCTATAAGTATCATAGGTTCACTCTCTCATGAGGTCAAAGTTGTGACAATCATCTTCGTTGTGTCCAACTGACTTACAGAACTTGCAATAGGGATTCTTAGGTACTTGAACATATCTCTGCAACATATAACAATCTTCAGGTCCATGCTGGCCAATAGTTCTATAGATCTCACAATATAGGACATTAGGGTTAAACAGGTTTGGTGCACCAGTATTCAAATAATTTCTTAATGCAAGACACTATTCTTTGTCATGACCTTCTGTCTTACATCATGTACACCAAACCTCTTCTCGAATAGATTTCCCTTTTTTCATGTCGCGAAGCTCTAAATCCATTTCTGCTAACTGTGCTTGTATTTGGGCTATTCTAGAATTATCTCCAACAGGATTTGTTTCAAGTTTCATAGCAATTTCCAACGCCTCTTGCTGATCAGCAACCTTCTGTTGCATAAGTGGAGTCCTGATATGATGTAATAGTGCTGCGATGAACCATTCTTTATGCTGCTCTGGTCCAATGGTGAAACTAACTTGATCCAACAGAACCTTGAACCTCTGATCAAAGTCCCAAACTGATTCACCTCGGTTCTGTTGAATTTCTTTCAGTTCAGTTATACATTGTGACTCTGATTTAGGCTTCTTGAATTCTTTAATCATTGATTTTTTAATATCATCCAAGGCATAGTTATGAGTACTGGAAAACTTCATAAACCAAGTCAAATATTGGTCTCTGAAAGAGGTGACCAGCTGTGCTCTTCTTGTATTTTGATCCATGATATTCCTAGCAGTCCAAACAGCTTCACATAAGAACCAAAACTGCTCTGGATCCTCTGATCCAGTTCCTTTAAAGACTTGGACCTTGATATCATCATTCACATGGGCCATATTGGATCGAGGGGGGGGGAGGAGGGGGAGGAGGAGGGGGAAGACTGGTAACAGGAGGAAGGGAACGTTTTGAGGTAGATTGACCTGCGATAGGACCATTCGGGCTAGGGTTACTTTCAGAATACGAAGGGTTCTCAAGGATAACAGATCTTCATTGTGGATTTATAGGAGGGTTTCTTCAGATTCATATTCTTCTGGACTTAATGAGGTATAATCGGTATTTTGACCTAGGGTATAGGATCCAAGAGTTCTCTTGTATATTTTACCATTGCGAAGAAAACCACTTTGCTCATCGAAGTCACTTTCACTTCCAAACATAGGTTAGTAGCAATAAATCTAGCAATCTGATTCGATAAGCAATATTCCTTTCTCAACTAAGAGCATTTTAATTTTTAGACTTAATGAATTCAGGTACTTACCCCTTTGTCCTTTGAAAAACTGTCTTTCTGCTTTGCTGAAAGAAGTATTTGTGTCGATGGTGAACTCCATCACAAATTCTTCAAGGGTTCACATTGTCCAGAAGTCAACAGCTCTTGATACTGCATTGCTCAAACTTCTCAACAGCTTAATTCTTTCTGGGGTCCAGGTAGGAGACTGATCTTTTTTGAAGCTTGTCTTCCTTTCTGTCAACCTGGATAACCAATGGTGCAATTCGATGTGGATACTACCAAAGAAAATTTCATAAATATCAGTAAAAACATACCTTTGCAAGAAGTCATCTGAGCTACGACGATGATCCTTATTTTCTTGTTCAACAAATTTCAGATAAGTATCTTCAATCCAGTCACTGATTTCTTTTACTGAGGACTTCCAAAACATATCCCTCCAGGTACGACGTAGATCCCTCTTGAAGAAGATACTGAGTTCAACCGGCAATGGAACTAATTTGTTGGAGCTTAGGGCAGACCCGGGTTCTTATACTTTTTATCTTCCCCAACAAATAGACCCACAGTGTTGGCCCTTTCGAAAACAACCTATGAACAGGTTGCAGTCTCACCTGAAACAGCTATGGGGTGCCACAGAATCAGGTTTCTGCAGGCAAAAGAGGGATATTACTGTACCTTTAGCCTTAACAAAGAATAATCATGCAATACAGAGCTTCGACATTCACTTAAATAGCTTTGCAGTATAGATAAAAAGGCAGTTTCTTGCTTAACCCTTAACTGGGAATTCACAGCGAAGTTAATACTTAACAATTTATCTTACTTTATCATTCATCTAGTTATCAAATTCATAAAACAATAACAAAAACAACATGAAAGAACCACCACAACACAAGATATATGTGGTTCACCCCCAGTGTAGGGGCTACATCCATAGAACTGTGTTTATATTCAACTCTTTACAAAACACACAGTTTTGATCTGCGCACTCAGCTGCAGATCCTTCTTCCCAAAAACCCTCTGTGCACTCAGCTGTAGAGGTCGTCCACGCACTTAGCTGGGACTTAACCTTAAACCCAAAATAGGCCTTAGCTTCTTCGCATCAAATTATCATCATACACAAAAAAACCTACCTGATTCCTTTACATAAGTGCCTATTTATACAAGTGCACTGTTACAATACCATGGGATTAAACCATGGGTACCCCAAAAACCATGGGACATTTACAAAAAGAGGGGCTTTGACCAAACCCCGAAGCCCCTAAGACTATTTTGGGCCACAACTCCGCTTACAAGCTTCGCACCAAAACCGCGGAGTTGCCAAAATTAAGGACCTTCAAGGTCTGAGCCCCAACAATAGCTCTGGGGACTGAGGGTGTTCATAATTTGGTATTTTTAGCCTCTTTTTCAATACCTGGATGGTAATATCTTTCTCCTCCAAAAATTTTCTGGTGGCCTATGCATTTCTTGGTTCGCTTCCTGAACTTACAACATCTGCCTGTAGCTTCTTAATATGAATTAAATTTTATTTAGTCTCTACCTTTTCGTGTTTCAACTGGACCTCCAATTTATCCACAAGGGCTTGCAATTTGTTAATCTTCATAATGGCCTATAATAAATCTGAATAGATAATATCTCATGTCTACTTGTGAAGCTATATCTTGTCAGGTACACTGATTTTATCTAGCCTTACCTCCATCTCAGATACTTTTTTCTCACTTACCATAGCTAATTTTAAGGTGTTCCTCTCTACATCCCAAGTAGAAACCAATGATGCTTTTTGGTTTCCCATACTTCTTACTCGAGGAAGTAGATTTTTAGTCTCTTCCAAGCACTGCATCTGCTTTTCAACATAACTTGTCATGAACTCTGCTTTGGATTTAAAATCTGAACTGGACTCTATACTATTTTCATTTCCAAAAGAAAACTGGTTCATTTGCACTGACTTCTTAAGGATCCAAGCTATTTTCTTCAACTCCTCTGAAACCGTTTCACTTGAAACTTGGTTATCCTGAAAAAATGTTTTAGTCTTTTTACACGAACTATTTTTATCTACCTCCATATTTTCAATCTCAGAAAGACTTTTTTTAATTAAAACACTATAATTTGTTGGTGCTTGAGCTGCTGTAATCAATCCACTGCTCTTACCTTCATTACTTCCTGGACTTTCTACAAAACAAGACAAATTGGATATTTCCTCTTATCCTTCAACAACTTAATGATTGAATGGTTTGTTATTATTTGTTGTTTCCTTTGAGAAATTATATGATATGGATCATAATTAACCTTTTGTTCTTTCTGGAAATCCATATTCTCTAATAATTTTTCCATAATCATCGAGGAACTTTTGTTTTTAAAGATAAATGGACCAACTTTAAGGGGAAATTTGATATTAGAGGACTTCTTGAATACTCCGAAATTCTCCTCCTCTGCATATAGTCTTTGTCTCGTGAATTCAATAGCAAATATTCTAGGGGTAAGAAAAACAGGTAGCCTGTATGGCTCCTCGGTGAAACCATACACTCTTAAAACAATAAAGTATTTTATAAAAACCAATCCCCAATTTTGTCTTTCGGGGATGATTGCATCATAAGATTCATTTCTTCTAGTACTATGGGTAATACTTCATCAAATAGCAACTTTTACATCTCAGACATAATGGAATCCACGAAATTGAACATATTGATTTGCTTCAGAAGATCCGAAGAGAAAATAGTAGACAAGAATTGTAACTCTGTTACATTTGAACATAGCAACATGTTCAACAAGTATGATTGGTATTTGAAAAATCTAAATTTTGGGAACTCAACTAACTGGATATGAATGAATTCTACTAAATACTCATCCAAACTGATGTAATGGAATAAATGGGACTTGGACTCAGGACCGACTGAACTCATTTTCAATAAAAATCCCAAGACAACTTCATCGACATGAAGGTCATCATCTAGACCTAAAATTTGGTAGACCAAAGACACAACCAATTGCACTTATTTTTGAAAATGTGAATACTATATGGTAGGAAAAGACCCTCTAACGACTGACATTCATTAAGAATGCTGGACAGAAACTCACATCTAATCTCATTTTTACAACCTTTGTATACTTCAACTAATACAGACTCATTCACAGACTCACCACTGTTAGGGAAACTATCAGGAAAATTAAGAATTCCACGAATGGTATTTGCATCAATCTTACATAATATCTTGGATGTGGAATGACTCATGATGACTCTCTCAGAAGGTTAATAGATTCTTGCATGCCATTCAAAAAATTCAGGAAATGGTAAAGTCTGTTCAATGGTGAAGTAATATGAAAAAGACTTACAGACACTCAAAACGTCATTTCCCTATAAATTATACTACCACAATCTTTCTTTAGAAACTAATACATTTTCGAATGACAAAACTGGGTCATACACACTTCTATCTCTATCAACAATGAACTCCTCTCTTTCATCCAAAATTTGGTTTAAGAATTCTAACCCTTGTTCTCTCTCCATAACGGACAATGTGAATAATTCTCTGAACAAAGCTTAAGTATTCGAAGCTTACCTGTGACTGTAACTATATATATGTAAGGTTGACTACGGAACAATGGCGGGCTGTCTCCTTCGCTCGTCCACAGCATGCAAAATAAAAATGATTTTTAAAAACAAGTCAACTTCACCTTTATATAATAGTCTACTCTGGAGGCTCCACTAAGCGGTTTTTCTTTAACCACTTTCCTCTGTGGAATGCACTCTGAACCGCCACATGTATCGTGGTTTCTATTCCACTACTGCCTTTTTGTTTCAATCATCATGCAACTTTATCCTCTAGAGTCGCTAAAACTCATCAATGAATATCCGCTTTTTGTTTAAGCCGTCAGATTAAAACTGGATGTACACATTCCGCTAGCCCCTTTTCTATTTTTTAAACATGCACTTTTACTCCGTAGAGTCTCTATTAGTCGTAGATTTCATGCACTCTGTTCCATCACTATTGATCTTCATGTTTCGTTAGTCACATCCGCTTTTACTTATCTCCTATGCATATCCATAGAGTGGATCTATTCCAAACCATAGATCATCACCTCTTTTATTCTACACCATCGAATCACAAGCCAATTTAACCTTTATGCGCCATAGCCTCAAATTATTAATTCTAGCCAAGTTCCATGTAACCTTTTATTTTTTCCTCCATCATACTTTTTACAACTATTCAAAATAAAGGTGCTAACACCAGGGAAGCTAAGCTTCAATCTCTTGTGCCCGGCAACGGTGCCAATTCGTTATCACTACGGGAAACTCCTCTAGGTTGTAGCTCGAGGATGCCTAGTAACTAAAAATGTTTTTAGGTTTTTCTGATATGGATCAATTCAGTTGACCTATATAACCTCCCACTCTCAAGACATGCATGAAGCTCACTCAATCACAAGGATTTTAGTTATAACTTGTTCAGTAGTTTGACAATAAGGTGTAGGGATGGAGAACTCATCAAGATGGCAGACTTACATACAAAATAGATGCATATAAATGGATAAATCCTGAAAAGGATGGTACTTATAAATCAAATAGCATTAATAAACCAATAAGATGACAGCTATTAGCTATTAATCAACTTGAAAATCACCTAAATGCACATTTAGGCATAAGTACAGTAAAGATAAAGATGATGGCTGAACAACTCATAACAAAAGAGCGTACAATTAGAATAAACAAGATGAGACACTTGACAATAGAATAGGCTTACCAATCCCTAAATTCAAACCATTATTATAAAATCAATCATGGGCTTTATAGCCTTCTACAAAAATGACAAATCCTGAAAATCCGATCTATTTACACAAAAAATACTTGAAATTGATAGTTTTCTCAGATTAGGGATTCAAACCCTTGCTAACTATTTGTCTATCTATTGTGAAGATCTAGTTCACTGAGCGAATTTTTAATAACTGGAGTGGTCACTGATAATCACCACTACTGGTTCACTATGAAATTGCCGCCAATAGCCAGTGTATCGGTCTTTAACTGAAGTGACCTTTCTTGTTTAATCCGCCATATTTTCTACCTTACCACCGTAGTTGCTGATTGAAAGCTCTGTATTCTAGCACATCGGCACCCTACACCAGAATGCTACCACTGTTTCGGAGGTGGAACAAACTAGTTTTATTGCTATTGGAAGTCGTTTGTCAAAGGAATCGGGGCATTAGTCCTCTACGCTGCCGATGGAAACTCTTGTTATTTTCCAATGCATGTAACTGTTATTCGAAATGATTTTTGTGATTGATCGGAAGCCTTGTTCATTGCCTCACCGACACTACAGAGCTTCTTAGCTTTACCATGTCGATCTATAGCCCTTAGTTCTTTCGATCACCGCTGAGTCTTCTATTGTGGTGGAACCCATAGTCAATTTGTTTCCTGCCATTGCGGCATCGAAACCTCAAAGATGAATGCTTCCACAGTGTCAGAGGTTTCAACGACTAATATTCTCAGCATCGGTGATGATTTTATGTTATGGCAGAACCCATAGTCAGCTTGTTTCCCACCATTGCGGCTCCTTAGTGAACTATCTTGCCGACGGTTTATGTTTTCAAGTTCCGATGCGTAGTCCTTATTTCATCCTATTGTTGATGATTTTCTATTGTGGCGAAACCCGTAGTCAGTTTGTTTCCCATCGTTGTGGCATCATAACCTCAAAGATGAATGTTGTCGTAGTGTCGAAGGTTTCAACAACTAATCTTCTTAGCATCGATGATGATTTTCTATTATGGCGAAACCCATAGTCAGTCGTTTCCCGCCGTTGCGGCTCCTTAGTGAACTATCTTGCTGACGGTCTATGTTTTCAAGCTCCGACACATAGTCTTTAGTTCTTCTGATTGCCAATGATTTTCTATAGTGGCAGAACTATGGTGAAGTAAAACTTCGAAACATCGCTGTAATAGTCGACTACACCTCCGATCACTATTTAAAAAATGTTCCAATGACAGTAAAAAGTTTAGCAATACGCCTAACCACTAAAGGGGTTTTCCACCTATTATTTATCTTCCATATTTCGGTGGCTAACGAGATGTTCTGATCCTCTCCCAAGCCACTGAAAGCTACAACTTGTGAAATTTTCATAAAAAACAGAGGCTTTCAAACTGTTAGTGACATTCATATCCCTCATTGCATGAATAAAATTATTCATACAAAAATAAATTTATTTTGGGAGATAACAACTGGAATCAAGTCACGAGAGCTGAAATCTCATGAACACTGGAATGATCAAGGAGGAAGCATATGTGGAATGCCACCAATTTGGAAAGTCTTCTACACAAACCACTACGAGTACATGTCCTACTATGTGAATAGAGGTGTCGAGGTTGAACATAGTAGTCCATTGTCTGATTATCAGTCATTGATGTATACCGTTAACAGACGCAAGATCACCCACTTATAATGAAAATGGGAATCAAGGTACTAGAGTGAAATCTAACAAGTTTGGATAGATGTGTTGAGGTTGAACACTTGAAATAATCCATCGATTAGGGAACATTGATGTATTCCAAAAACTGTCGATGACGAGAGAACCTACCACTGATGACTGTAAGTCTCAAGGCACTCAAATGACTCGAGACTCCTATCCCAGAATAAATGATCTGAAGTCAATGGGATGGAATCTGTTGGAAGGAGGGCACTAAGGTATCCCCCATCAACTAACACGAGGTACTCAACAATGCTGTATAATGTGGAAGGACTCGAACAAGTTGTGCACAAACCAGTACTAGAACTAGGAATGGCCAACATGCAAAGTCAAGATGACTGAGGAATGGCTGACTCAAGATTCAACTTCCTTCGAACAAGAGCATAAAGGAAAATCATGATTGAATGTAGGCAGCATAGACTCTATATGAAAAACTGAGACATCTCTACGACACAGGAGGTATCAACAGAGGCTGCATAGGGACTGGAATCTTAACCAGACGATGGAGATAAACTCAGAGAAACAAGTATAGCTCCTAAATTCAAAATACTAACCCAACCAACAGATGTGATATACAGTGCTCTGTTTGAAGGAAAAACCACTCGACTACTGCCAAAGATAACATCTTTTCCTGTCCGGATTTTTGGTTTTTTAATTTTTTTGGACTTTTTCATATATTTTGAAAAGCTTGAAAAATAATAAAAGTGTTGTATAGTTACAAATATAGGAGGAGACGAGTGTCAGGGGTCAAATAAGATAGTTCCAAGCAGTGGAACATACCTATGCTCAATGCAAGGACAACATGTGCAGGATAACGACAATTGGGGGAAATTCCCCTCCTTGTAAAAAATGGGGTATCAAGCTGCAAAAGATATGTAAAATGTCTCTGCTTGGCTAGACATGAGACAAGATCAGGCTATATGGCTGATAATCGAAGTCGGATAAGCCCACATAAGGCTCAATAAGGCAAGAAAAACTCATGATAATGTAATTACAACTTGACATATACAAGGGAGTCCAGAGGAAATTGCCAGCATAAATTTCAAGAGGAGTATGAAGCTCTTGCTCAAACTCATGGCAGTACTATACAAAGGACTCCAACACCCTACAAGAGAAACGTTGGCATGGGAACCAAATGCAAAATAGGATCTAACTAGGGTACCCATGTATGGGAAAGCTCTACCATTCACAACATGTCACTTCTAAAAGTAGCAAGAAGGGTCTATGACAAGATAGAATGGATTCTTACCTAAGGTTAAGATGAAATGGTCATAAGGTTATGCAAAGTGAAAAAGGATGTGAAACCTAACCTAAATGCTAGTTTATACATAATAACTGAAATAGGCATGAACAACTCAATGCCACGGTCAAACCGCACTCAAAACAGGCTTCTACAACATCAAATTAGTTCAAACGGTACAAAATGATAAAAACTGTCAAAAACTATAGAAAGTGGGTAAAAATTTCAAAATTTTTCTATAAATAGTGAAAATTTAAAAAATTTCATACCATTTGAAATTTTTACCCAACATAGTGCATTTAATCGCAAAACTTCAGAAGCAAATTCCGGGAGCTTCGTCTGGCGAAGCCCCTTGCCATTTGATCCTGGTAGAGTCCTTTTCCTCTCTCTTGCATTTTGATATAAAAAATTTCAAATTCCATGGTCAAATTAATTTTTTGGGCCATCCCTATTAACCCAAAAAATCCCTCACTCAGCCCTACATGGCCTACACCACCCAAGGACACTCATACACTACCCTCATTTGACCCCATTTCACCCCCACACCCTCAAGAAGTCTTAAATACATGAAAAAGGGCTTTAAAACCCCTAAAAAGAGCCTAAATAGCTCTCCTTAGGGTTAAAACCTCCAAAAGGGGGTTAAAACCCCTCAAAGGAGCGTAAAACCCCTCAAAGGAGCCTAAAACCCTAAAAGGAGCTAAAGTTTGAGTGAAAGGGGCTAAAATCCCAAAAAAGGGGCTAAATCCTTGACCAGGGGCTTAAAACCCTAAAAAAGCTATAAATAGAGGGGTGAGGGTCACTCTCAAAACATTCATTCCTTGCATATTGTTATGTTACCCGAGTGAGTGCCTTGAGACCAGTTTGCCTCTCAAGCCATTCACTCTCCCTCTCATCTATCCTCCCATTGAGTGATAGCTCCCCCATTCTCAAGAGAACTGCTTCTCCAAGCTACGGCATGGTCGCCCATATCCACCCATTGAAGGTATAATGTCTATTTTTTCTTGTTTGCTTAGTTTTTTCTAACCTATCTTTGCTTGCAGGTTTCCATTATGTTACCACCTAAGTTGTACTTAGTGGTTTTTTATCAAGTGAGCCTCGTGAAATGGACAGGGTTAACTTGTTCGGACTTCAAAAGACCTTTGGAAGTACTTCTGGGAAGTGCTTGTTGTATCATATCACATGTTCATACCCCATGGGGGCATTGTAATACACGTTCTAGAATGATAGTGTTTATAAAAGACTCAGTCTCTTAGACTTTATTTGTCAATCCGATCAGCCCAGGGTGTTTTTTCCCTTGGTTATTATTGGTTGTTGAACAAACGACTGATAATTTCTAAGTTTTTCACTCCATAGCTCCAAATTTGGGGTGGTCGGCTTGGCATTTAGGCCTATTGAGGTTATTATAGTCTATGTGTCAATGTATAAACATGCTAGACATCATTTTCAAGTCATATGAACATGTCTAAGTCCCCCTAGGTGCTTTTCAATTTTTCAATTTTTTAGTTTTTTCAGTGTTTTTTATTAAAATTTAATTTTTCCAAAACTTAGGCTATTTTTTAATAGTTTAATTGGAAAAATTTGATTTTGTAATAAAAGTGGGCCAAATAATCAGTTTCAGTCATGTAGGTGTTCATTTTCAAGCTAAGAGCACCATGTAAACCCATGGACCCACTGTTTCCTAGTTTTGAGTGATTTTCCATCACTCAGGTTAGAAAGCCCCAAAAATCAATTATTGATGATTTTAATTAATAAATTGACGAATAATGGAGCAAATCCAAAATCATAGATCAGTGGATTCTCAGCTGATTTGATTGAAATCAGTCAAATCTGAAGCAGATTCAGTGGATCTGACAAATCCTTGACTGAAGGAGGTGATCAAATCAGATCCAGAGTTGATCTTCAACATCCTTTATGGGGAATTTCGCCCTCCCTCTCTCTTCCACACTTTTTTGGCTCATCTGGATGAATTTTGGTGGATGCTTCAGTCAACAGGTTGAGGTGTCAGTCATATCAGCCCCCCGATTGACAGTTGCACTCAGTGAGACTCAGATCTGGCTCAGCTAGACACAGATCAGGCATTGATGGACTCTCCTTCAGCTGATTTGATGTATCTCGTTAGGATTTGTGCCCCCTGGGCTAGATATCTTGTATTTTGTATATATCCAGGCACAGCCTCCTCTTCCAAGCTAGTGAGAATTGGGATTGAGGTGCTGCTGCTATTGTACTCTTGTTATTCTTCACTTGAAATAAAGAAAATATTTGGAGGCAAGACGCTGTGGTGCCATTGCATGTGTGGATGATTATTGCCATTGTTTTACTGAGGTAACTTGTATATGTGGTCATTTTTTGCTAATTGCTTGTAGATCCGTTGTTAAGATTGATAATAAGATTATTATAATATTGATAGGAAAGGTGATTTTCAATAATTTTATTGGCCATCTCTTTCCTTTGATGCATGTTTAGATATCTTGATTTAGCATGTCCTATAAGCTTATATGCATGTTATCTTGAATCTCTGTGTATGTACTAATCGGATATCACAAGTTTCTTGGCAAGTTCTTTGATTTAAGCTAAGTTGCAGGTTCCTACATTGGAGAGGATGCTGATCTAGTTTTCTTCTTCACTCTCTTCAAAACCTTCCAAATGCATAGTCCCTCGACATTCCACCTGAAAGCTCCACTGTGGATCTTCAAGGGAACCATCATTTCTTTCCTCCTCTTCCTCCCTCAAAATCAACACTTTACACGGTTACTTTGTTCAGTTCATAGATTTGATTTCATTTGTATCTGTTTCATCAAAGTAAAATATACATATATATGATATTTCATAGCCTATAATCTAGATCTTGCACTTAAAAAAGTTTCATAAGCATTCTAGATCTAGCTTTAGGGAAATTGTCTTTTTGCATGAAATTTAAATAAAAATTGTAGATCGCATGCATTAGATTTCCTTTTGCTGTTATAAAATTTAATATTCTAAAATATCAGTGCATATTTCATTAGCTTCACAAAAATCAATCCAAGATCCCAAGGAAATCTTGCTTTCCTTGGCTCCTTTTTTGCCTGTTTAGCTAGTTTTAACTTCATTTTTTTTTAGATAAGGTAGGCTTATCCAAAGGTACTCTTAAAGTGATTTTGGGCATATGTTATTCTAACATGCTCACTTTATTTTATCAGGTTTGACAATAAATAAAGGAAGCTGCTGTCTGAAGTGGTCTCAGGAGCGTTCAAATCCCCCCAGGGGTCTCCCTTTTCACTAAAATCTTAAAAATTTTGCAAAGTTGTAAAATCTCAGTTTCAGCCTATATAAGGACCAAGAAGTTTCTTATTTTTCAGTTCAATGATATTCTAACCAATAATAAATAAAATTATTTTTGGAATAGGCTCTTTCGATCCCATTCCCCATCCCCCTGGGGGAATTTGCGTCGATGTCCTTTTCATCATTTTCTGCTCATTTATTTTTTTAAACTAGCATTGATCTAATTTGTAGCATAGTATACTTGATTTTATTATTAATTTCATATTCTACTTTTTGTTTTTTCAAATTAACCATAATACTTACCCCACGATTTTCGATTGACCCGAAAGGGGAAAGAGATTCGTGGTAGGATAAATTAGAAAACTAGAATTGTGTATCTATTTCCTTTTGATCATTTAGTTATCAGTAGTTATAAAATTAACCCCTCCTTGATTCCCCGATTGATATCCACTTAGATCAAAAGAGGTTCTTGGAGGGTTTTCTTTTAAACAAGAACACCCAGTTTAAAACTTACTAAAATTTACAAGACTCCAGTGTGTATGCTCTGCACTTGGCTGCGGTTCATCCAATTAGTCAAGCTGCATCAAAAAAACTTGAGTGACTAGTATAATTAGGACTCACTCTCCCCATCTTACAACCCATCAGGTGAAAATCCAACACCTAGATCAAACCTTTACGGTGGCAAAATACCCAAAGGAAGCGGGAACTTCTGAAAAGTGACCTCGGGGGGCCGATCTCTATCACGCCCTAATGGGTGCGTTACGAACAATAGCCCCAGAGACTCCATTTCAGCCCACATATTCCTTGCAGGTAGCCATGAAGGTTTTGTTTTGAACATACTCCAAGTACTCTAGGGTATATCTAGAGTCCCCCCTTTGCCTAATTTAATCAACTCATACTTCAAGTTTAACTTAAAAACATACCAAGAGGCAATCACAAAACACTCACTCCAAGCACATGCAAGTACATGGTTTCTATTTCTTTACTCCATTCTAAGGCACTGGTTACTTTCTTGTTTTATATATATATTGTGTCTCAACATTGTGCTTTCATGTGTTCATCTTTTATATCTTGCCATCTTGGATTATCTATAGTTAAATTGCAAACTCCTAAGCAACTCTTTCATTTTAACATCATAACACTAAGTAATTATCCTTAGTAACTTAATAGGGTCTACCCTCCTTGGCTTCGTTAGGAGTTGAGCCTAAACGGAGGAGTCAAGAACAAGGTGACAGCCTTGACTCGAGACTTGCCCCCAAGGACACACCGAGTGGCTTGAAGATTTCTGCCACATGACCCAGGTGTGTGAAAGGCGGCAACATTTTTTGGCATCATTGCCGGGGATAAATATTTTTATTCCCGAGTACAACTTTTGTTTTCTTCGCTTTTGTTTTTTCTTTTGTTTGATGAATGCTTAGAGTAGATCTTTAATTTTCATCTGGCGACTCCACTGACTTTTTTCCAGTTTTTATTTTTACAAAGAAAAGCAAAAAATAATTTTTGTGAAAATATTTATAAATGCTTATTTTTCTTTTTCACATGGCGACTTGTTGTGCCCCTGCTCAACAGCCTTCTAAAATCATTATTCCATCAAACAAAATTCCATTTTGTTTGATGAAATGTTTAAATTTTAAAAGGACAGGTTTAATGAGTTTTCAGCTACCGATATGGCGGTTTCCATTGAGCTACTGATTTGTTGAAATTTAAATTTTTCAAATAGGTTTTGCAAGTTATATTGGATCAATGAAATCATTACTTCATAGTTACTGTTTTGGATGAATTTTGACTAGGACAACTGAGGCATGAGTGTTCATAGTCTTTGTACTTGTTTCTATTGATCCTAGTTTGTATGTTGTTCTAAGAATTAGATGTTAGCCTCGTTGATTTCATTGATATAAATATTAATGAGGTCATAATACCATGGTTTCCATACAAAGTTTGAGTAATGGTAATCAAAGGTTGGATCCTTGTGACTCCGTTGAAGCTTAGATACATGACTTGTGTGCCATATCCTAAAGCTCGCAGACCATCATTTATATTAATATTAATTTGCATATGGTGGTATTTAAACGTTCGGCTTGTAGTTACCTTGTTTATGATTCTTCGCCACCTTTGATGAATGGGCCGAATATATGATAGGAAATGCATGAATTATGGTTTCGACGAGATTGATTTTTGGCACGAGCCACACCTATCATGAATTCAGACTCCCATTATGAAACTCGTACCTAGCCTGTCCTCCATGTTTAAAGCTTTGGTATGTAGCCTCTGTCGTGACCACTCGCCAGTGGAGCACCTATACTCTGTCCAGCGAAGATCTTCTCATCATTTAATTCTGAATAAATCATGATATTATCAGCGTTCCAGGGCCTTCGACCGTCATTTGTGTTACCACTCCAAGCCCCGATGCTTTCGCTCATGTCAAACCCCCAGAAGTATAACCTGCACTTGTTCATGGCTTATCCTGCTCATTACCTGGTGTTGCTCAGCCTTCGTTCTAAGTGCTCACAACCTGGTCTTCTGTCTCTGGCCGAATGGTGGTACGTATTTTGTGTGTGGTTACGCATTCGTAATCGTCCTGTGATGGCTCCTGTCATGAGGGTGGAACCCTGCGGGATGACCCTGTTAAGCTCAAACCCTGAGCTCGCAGAAAAAGTCAGGAATGTGGGGTGGATGCCGTTCTTCGAGAAGTTTTCCGACTCGAACCCTGAGGTTACCAGAGTCTTTGCCCTGTCCCTAGTTAATTACCAAGCTGAGGTTGGTGACCTCTGTTTCCGGGTTGATGAAAGATCCGTAGCAGCTGCAACGGGTCTGTCCCTGTCTGGGCAAAGGTGGTTTAAATACCAAAGGATGGACATAACCGAATGGAGACGATTGTTAAAGAACCCGACTCAAGAAGTTTCTTTTCGGACTGGGGTGGAAAGTAAGTATTTTCTTAAGGAATGGCGTCCAGTGCTTGAGTTAATTCATAGATATTTGACCTGTGAGGGCCGGTTGTCTTTGGCATACATATATCATCTTCGTCTGATGGCTGTCTTTATAGGGTTTCCTATTAATTTTCCCTACTACCTTCTGCACAGTTTATTTAAGATGTCAAATGCCATAAAGAAGGGGCCTAAACATGTCAGCCACAGTCTTTTCCATCACCGTTTAGTTCGAATGTTGATTGATCACGAGCTATTGAAGTCAGGTCGCTCATGGGAGCAGTTTATAGAGTCAAACGGTTTTTCATCCTTCTGTCATTGCATGTTCGACAGTCCTGATGAATGTAGTAAACATAGAAGTGCAGTTTCGGCTCCATCCTTGTCTCCACACAAATCTTTGTCAAACCCTAGCCGTAAGGGTTTCGAACCTTGTAAAGAGCCCATGAGTAGTCCAGTGAACAATTCTCAAATCCCTATAGGTCCTGGGCGTATGAGAAAGATTTCATCTCTGTCACCTGTTACTCCGCCAAACAGTAGTGATAAAATTGGGAATCATCGAGGAAATCTACCCAAATCCAAGCTGGTTAGAAGGCTAACCAGGAGTATGGAAAAAGCTAAGAGAGTCAAAACCCCCATGAGTAATAAGGTTACAGTAGAAACGGTTGTGATTGATGATGAAGAAATCATGGATCCTTCGTCTGTTATCGACAATATGGTTCATCCTGAGTCTGTTGATGATTTAGCTGGTAAAGGTCACCCTGTGACTGATAAAGATATGCCCGAAAATCCTTCTTTTGCTGTGGATGTTCATTCGGTCAAGCCGCAAGT
Source organism: Pseudotsuga menziesii (assembly GCA_001517045.1). Lineage (NCBI taxonomy): Eukaryota > Viridiplantae > Streptophyta > Pinopsida > Pinales > Pinaceae > Pseudotsuga > Pseudotsuga menziesii. The sequence goes on along the minus strand of LPNX011153683.1, from coordinate 258,374 downwards.
TGATTATGCTCTTGATCATGTCAATCCTCCAGCAGTGGATAAAGAAATGCATGAAGTTTTAGTTGATCATATCAATGATTCTAGATTACATGAAAAACCTGCTAAATCATCCCAAACGATTACTCGTGTAACTGGGGAAACCATTCATCCTCTGTTCATTAGTTGTCTGTTAGACAAGGTTCGTAGGATGGAAGACAGGATGAATGATATAGTAGCAAGTCGGGATTTAATGAAAGCTGATAATTTGGAGTTAAGGGAAAAAGTTGATGAAAGTGGTCAGAAGCTTTTACGATTGAGGAAGCATAAGAACAAGCTCATAAGGAGGGTTCTAAAATTGCAAGACGTAAATGAAAAGAGTGAAGAAAAGGTGCGTGAGCTCAATGCTCAGATCGCGCTCATGCAATTTAGGGCTCCTTCACCGAATCATTCCAATGGGGTCAATATTCAAGTCTTTAATGCACCAGTTAACTTGTGATTATGCTGGATCTACTTGTTTTTGGAATTTTGATGATCTTGTACAGGTATTTGTTTATTGTATTTCATTTACGATTTATTATTTTGATTATTTGTGTTCATTATTTGATTTTATTACTTGATTTTATGCAGGTATTATGGGTACTATTTACGTCCAGGTTGGATCATTGTTTTTTGGATTATACTCCTCATTGATTGGAATAGACCGTATAACAAGATTGCCAGGTGTTGTTTATTGCTGGAGTCTTTGATTCCCATGGATCATCTTGATGATTGTGTTTATATTGAAAAATGACACGTTGCACTTGTCATTTTTAATTAGAAATCAGTTGGATAATTCGATCTTGTTTATCTCAAACTTTTAAGGATCTTTGTTTTTGTAAATATGTATTTAAGGGGTAAAAGTTTATGGGATAAGGGTCGGTAGTTTATAGAAGGGAAAAGGAACAAGACTGGGTTTGATTTTTGGGACTTTGGACAGCTATCCGTCTGCAGCCTCTATCTTGAGAACTGGTGATACTGATATATATGTTTACTGTTTGAACATTTTGCATATGTTTTTGGTATATGTCAGTCTTGTTATTTCCTTTTTATACTTTATTATGTTTGTTAATATTCTATGTAGAAGTTTGTGAACATACATTTATTGTGTAATTATCGATTTTCATGCTGTCAATTGTGCTAATATATCATGTTATGTAATTGGAAATCAACATTGTTGCTTATATGATTTGTAACTGATTACTGTATGGGCCTGGTTAATATTTAACTTATTTAAATATTCTCTAAGTGTTACCATGCGGTAATTCTATTAGTATTAATTGATATAATGTTTTATTTCTCTTATTGCTCCTGATCAGGATATTAGAATTATATATCGTTTATTTTCTGCTGATTATATCATCTAAAATCCTTTTGAGTTAAATTTTTTATGAATAACATACAGATCATTCCTTTTGTAATTACTGTACATGTGTGTGTAGAACATAACATATCTTTGTAGGATACTAAATCTGTCCAGGTTTATGTTCTTTTCATGTATTTAGGGCTAATTGTTTTGAGTAATTCAAACTTGACAGTCTGTCATTCTTGTACTATATAACTTCAACCGATCTTTGTAGTTATATATATAGGTTTAATACTTACAATCAGTAGTATTAATTTTAACCCTAGTCTTTTAGAATCTCAGGCCAACAGAGCCTTTAAACCTGTTGGGAACGACTATTCCAAATAGCTTGGAGCCTGTTCTAAGGATCCCGGTCTGGGTCGTTTTCCCCCGTTGCGGGCTTCGTCAAATGCGCCCGTCAACACAACTCCATTGAAGGGATAAAACCCTGTTATCTCATAAACTTGTGAAGTTTTGTTGTGTGTAGATGAGCCCATGCGACATGTTAAAACCTTTAAAGCTCGTCATTTGACAGCTCCACCTTTTCAGTACAAGGTTTTAATCGTTATATCAAATGGATACTATTTTGGATGAATTAAAGGAGAAGTATGGTGCCCAGTTAACCTTAATGTTTCAACCTATCGATTTCTCAAACATCCTGGGTTTTCCTAACTATGGTGATGGTTTGGGGCATGCATATAACTGGATTCCAACATTTTATGGAGATTATGGTGAATCGTCCATCTGGCATGTCAAATCTTTCCTTCAGTTGATTGTTGATTTCAATATTTTTTATGAAGACAATATGATGGAAATGTTTTCTAGTACTTTTCGGAGTGAGGCTTGTTGTTGGTTCTATCAGGGCCTTCCTAATAAATTTATAACTTCTTTTCCAAACTTCCTTCTGATTTTTTTAGAGCAGTGGCATGATGGTAGGGGTAGTATGAATGGTTTAAAAAAGTTCCTTGAAAAGATCTGTACCTTCTACCTAACTGGGACAGAGTATCACACGGAAGCATATGATGGACCTTTTTCCATGATACAAAGTATTGAAGACTTGGAATCACTTCTTGAACATTTAAGTAAAGAGGAAGTCCATGATACTCCCATCAAAAAGCATCATGGTAGTTATTTAAGAAAAGAATAAATTAAGCGTCTTCTTAAAGAATATGAGGTATCTCCCAATACACAGCAAGATTCTGAGGAAGGGAAAATCCAAGATGATCATATTGGAGGGCTCCAGGAGGAGCCCATGATGGAACACATTGTTGAAGACTCTCCTCATGTCACCATAGCTAAAGACATTGAAGATTTGGTGTATTCTCAAGTGTGTTGCAATGCTGATACCTTTCCAGAAATCCCTCTAGAGAAATCCACTGAGCAACACATACCAAGTGATCCCATTGAATATGTCCAAAAAATTTCCTTGATTGAAGATAATATTGAAGATCCTCTTCATGGTATCATAACAGAAGCCTATAAAGAAACCTATGATAAGATCACTATAGTGTGTGGTGACACTAAACCTTGTTCTCCTCATGTTGATGAAGGTTTGAAAAGTTTATTGCCTTGTAACATTTTATCTGAAGAATATTGCTATGAATACAAGGAAGACATGGACAGGTAGGAGCATGATGCCATCAATGAAGAGTCCCCCACATATGGCATGGATGGGAGTGATGACTATTGGAATTTCATATATAATCCAACTTGTGAAAATCTTATGGAGAATCCCATCCATGATATGTCCAACAATGGGAGTGTCTATTCAAAAATTTGTGGAAGTCCAATCTACAATACATCCATACAGGGAAGCACAGATCTAGATTCCTGGGAAAACTTTAGTATGGAAGAGGAGCATTCATAATTTTCATGTGATCATTCAAAATCATACCATGTAGAGCCGCACAAGGGTATCAGCAATGAAGACATTGAGAAACAGTGTGAAAATTCAGATGTAATGCAGTCAGTGGAATATCAGTCTCAGCCATATTTTTCACATATAGAGGTTCCTTATGATTTGGAGCTACTTGGGGATTGTGCAACAAGTTATCATTTGATAAGCCCCGATGATCAGTATGATGATGTAGTTAGTCTACCTCATCATTCTGATTGGTATATCAGTCCTATCCAGTCATGGATAGAAGCAGCCTGCATGAGCACATACAAGTTTGGGAATAATTTTTATGACATTGTCCATGCCTATGATCTCCCATCCATCCCGCCCATCCTGAATTATCACGCAGGTTTGCATTTTCTGAATAAGGTAACCCTACTTTGGCTGGTAACCAAAGACAAGGAAATTTTTTTTATGTTAATAAGATGCTTAGCCGGTTACATTGGATTTCTGATTACACTTAACCTTTTTTATATCATGCTTAGAGTAGGAAAATAAGCTCCTTGAAAGAGAGCATTTACTTTCTGCATTTCTATTTTATACTTAGCTATAATAAAACTTTGCTTCTTTTAGTTAGTTACATTTATTTTGTTTAAATAAACCAGCTTAATGGTTCATTTGGTTTTCTATAAAACTTGTGCTGCTGAGGTTTTTCTTGTCAAGTTGAGATGTTTTTACAGGGTATATAAAACAGAGATTATGGTGTTCTCGTATCCTCTCCTTGCCTTAAAGACTAGATCGAGCACACGTCCCATAGTTGGAGCCAGAATGTTACCACCTAAGTTGTACTTAGTGGTTTTTTATCAAGTGAGCCTGGTGAACCGGATAGGTTTAACTTGTTCGGACTTCAAAAGACCTTTGGAAGTACTTCTGGGAAGTGCTTGTTGTATCATATCACATGTTCATACCCCATGGGGGAATTGTAATAAATGTTCTAGCATGATAGTGTCTGTAAAAGACTCGGTCTCTTAGAATTTATTTTTCAATCTGATCAGCCCAGGGTGTTTTTTCCCTTGGTTATTATTGGTTGTTGAACAAACGACTGATAATTTCTGAGTTTTTCACTCCATACCTCCAAAGTTGGGGTGGTCGGCTTGGAATTTAGGCCTATTGAGGTTATTAGAGTCTATGTGTCAATGTATAAACATTCTAGACATCATTTTCGAGTCATATGAACATGTCTAAGTCCCCCTAGGTGTTTTTCAATTTTTCAATTTTTCAGTTTTCTCAGTGTTTTTTATTAAAATTTAATTTTTCCAAAACATAGGCTATTTTTTAATAGTTTAATTGGAAAAATTGATTTTGTAATAAAAGTGGGAGAAATAATCAGTTTCAGTCATGTAGGTGCTCATTTTCAAGCTAAGAGCACCATGTAAACCCATGGACCCACTGTTTCCTAGTTTTGACTGATTTTCCATCACTCAGGTCAGAAAGCCCCAAAAATCAATTATTGATGATTTTAATTAATAAATTGATGAATAATGTAGCAAATCCAAAATCATAGATCAGTGGATTCTCAGCCGATTTGATTGAAATTAGCCAGATCTGAAGCAGATTCAGTGGATCTGAAAAATCCTTGACTGAAGGAGGTGATCAAATCAGATCTAGAGTTGATCTTCAGCATCCTTTATGGGGAATTTCTCCCTCCCTCTCTCCTCCACACCTTTTTGGCTCATCTGGATGAGTTTTGGTGGATGCTTCAGTCAACAGGTTGAGGTGTCAGTCATATCATCCCCCCGATTGACAGTTGCACTCAGTGAGACTCAGATCTGGCTCGGCTAGACACAGCTCAAGCATTGATGGACTCTCCTTCAGTTGATTTGATGTATCTCCTTGGGATTTGTGCCCCCCTGGGCTGGATGTCTTGTATTTTGTATATATCCAGGCACAGCCTCCTCTTCCAAGCTAGTGAGAATTGGGATTGAGGTGTTGCTACTATTGTATTGTTGTTATTCTTCATTTGAAATAAAGAAAAGCTTTGGAGGCAAGACGCTATGGTGCCATTGCATGTGTGGATGATTATTGCCATTTTTTTACTGACATAACCTGTATATGTGGTCATTTTTTGCTAATTGTTTGTAGATCCATTGTTAAGATTGATAATAAGCTTATTATAATCTTGATAGGAAAGGTTCTTTTCAATAAGTTTATTGACCATCTCTTTCCTTTGATGCATGTTTAGAGATATTGATTTAGCATGTCCTATAAGCTTATATGCATGTTATCTTGAATCTCTGTGTATGTACTAATCGGATCTCACAAGTTTCTTGGCAAGTTCTTTGATTTGAGCTGAGTTGCAGGTTCCTACATTGGAGAGGATGCTGATCTAGTTTGCTTCTTCACTCTCTTCAAAACCTTACAAAGGAATATTCCCTCGACATTCCACCTGAAAGCTCCACTATGGATCTTCAAGGGAACCAACATTTCTTTCCTCCTCTTCCTCCCTCAAAATCAACACTTTACTCGGTTACTTTGTTCAGTTCATAGCTTTGATTTCATTTGGATCTGTTTCATCAAAGTAAAATATACATATATCTGATATTTCATATCCTATAATCTAGATCTTGCACTTAAAAAATTTTCATAAGCATTCTAGATCTAGCTTTAGGGAAATCGTCTTTTTGCATGAAATTTAAAGAAAACTTGTAGATCGCATGCATTATATTTCCTTTTGCTGTTATAAAATTTAATATTATGCAATATCAGTGCATATTTCATTGGCTGCACAAACAGAAAGCCAAGATCCCAAGGAAATCTTGCTTTCCTTGGCTCCTTTTTCGCCTGTTTAGCTAGTTTTAACTTCATTTTTTTGAGATAAAGTTGGATGATCCAAAGGTACTCTTAAAGTGTTTTTGAGCATATGTTATTATAACATGATCAATTTATTTTATCAGGTATTACATAAAATAAAGGAAGCTGATGTCCGAAGTGGTCTCAAGAGCGTTCAAATCCCCCCAGGGGTCTCCCTTTTCACTAAAATCTTAAAATTTTTGCAAAGTTGTAAAATATTGGTTTTGGCAGCCTGTATAAAGACCAAGAAGTTTATTATTTTTTATTTCATTGATATTGTAACCAATAATAAATAAAATTATTTTTGGAATAGGCTCTTTTGAGCCCATTCCCCATCCCCCCTGGGGGAATTTGCGTCGGTGTCCTTTTCGTCATTTTCTGCTCATTTATTTTTTTAAACTAGCATTGATCTAATTTGCAGGGTAGTATACTTGATTTTATTATTAATTTCATATTCTACTTTTTGTTTTTTCAAATTAACCATAATACTTACCCCACGATTTCCCGATTGACCCGAAAGGGGAAAGAGATTCGTGGTAGGATTAATTGGAAAACTAGAATTGTGTATCTATTTCCTTTTGATCATTTATTTATCAGCAGTTATAAAATTAACCCCTCCTCGATTCCTCGATTGAGATCCACTTGGATCGAAAGAGGTTCTTGGAGGGTTTTCTTTTAAACAAGAACACCCAATTTAAAACTTACTAAAATTTACAAGACTCCAATGTGTATGCTCTGCACTTGGCTACATTTCATCCGATCAGTCAAGCTGCGTCAAAAGCACTTGAGTGACTAGTATAATTAGGACTCATTCTCCCCAACTGACAAACCATGAGGTGAAAATCCAACACCTAGATCAAACCTTTACGGTGGCAAAATACCCAAAGGAAGCGGGAACTTCTGAAAAGTGACCTCAGGGTGCTGATCTCTGTCACACCCTAATGGGTGCATTACAAACAATAGCCCCAAAGACTCCATTTCAGCCCACATATTCCTTGTGGGCAGCCGTGAAGGTTTTGTTTTGGACATACTCCAAGTACTCTAGGGTATATCTGGAGTCCCCCCTTTGCCTAATTTAATCAACTCATACTTCAAATTTAACTTAAAAACATACC
>LPNX011153683.1:181103-251136 GCA_001517045.1 Pseudotsuga menziesii | reverse complement strand
TTGGCTTCGTTAGGAGTTGAGCCTAAACGAAGGAGTCAAGAACAAGGTGATAGCCTTGACTCGAGACTTTCCCCCAAGGACACACCGAGTGGCTTGAATATTTCTGCCACATGACCCACGTGTGTGAAAGGAGGAAACACATTGTTTTTTTACAGGTTTTCTAACAAGTTGGATGCAAGGTATTGGATAGTAAACCCATAACCTTGTTTGCATAGGGGTTTCCATTTCTTTCTTTTCCATTCTTTATTTCCTTTCTGTTTCATTTTTCTTGCATAACCAATAGGAACCCTACCCTTTCAGTTTCTAGAGCATGTCACTCTTATCAATCCTAGAGTGGGGACTAGGTCACTCATTCTGGCCTCACAGGTGTGACCAGGTCACCTATTTAGCCCCATAAGGTGTGACCCCCTTCTAGAAGTCAGCTCAGAGTCTTTCTGCAAATTCTGAGCGACCCCCTCGCCACATTTGACCCAAAAAGTGGGATCCGTCACTCAAAGTTTGATTTTTTAAAAGTTAAGGACTATCAATGCGGCTCAGCCACCTCTATCCATCCAAACTATTTTTATTTCAATTTCTGTTCATTTCATTTACAGAACAAAGCTTGATTAAATCAAAGTGTAAATCAATGCTTAATGGGTTAATAAACATAACTTGATTAAAATTTACTTAAAATCAACATCTTGCCTAACCCTTCCTCCTCTACCCAGTCATCAACCTTCAGGGTATTCTGGGATAAGACAAAGGGTGAAGCTCATATAGTAATAGGCACTTCACCTATTATTTTTCGAAGCCACTAAAAATGGGTGACTTAAAGGTAGAGGAGGTAGAGAAGGAGGGCTTCTCACAGAGCTAAACGTCCTCCCTGTTGACCAATCTTCCATCTAGAGGGTGACCTGTGGATCTATAGATGGGATTAGTCCCATTATGTTGAGAGCCCAACACCCTCTCCTAGTTGAAGAGAAATATAGGTGTAAGGTAGCCACTTAGTCAGGCTATCATAGTTCAGGATCACAAATGGTACATGTCTAAAAAAAATTTGATTACTATTTCCTGCTTTTCATTCACAAAATTATGAACTCTATGGAATACTCATAAACCATTTAAGCAGCCATCAGATATAATAGAAAAACAAAAGACATACACACCATACCATATAAATCAACCCAACTCAGTTCATGACACTAAGTGAGCCAGTAAAATTTACAATTTACACTAAGTTAAACATATGCAGTCTTTGAGGACATAAGTCCCTGACTGCCTTAACCGTGGGAAGTACTTGGGCTCAGCCCAAAAAATCATTGTGAGGAGTACGATGGGAACCCCCAAGTAGTTGGCCACTGAGAGGAATTTCCAAGCGAAACAGGAAACGACCGCCACCGATTGAGTAGCACTCCCGTGAGGAAAAATCCAAGCGCTGTCTTCTGGCAGTCTTGGTGGCCGAGTGACCACCTGTAGCCAATAAGAAGCCATTAAAAATGGGGTCCAATAATCATTACCACCATTTTGACATACAAATTTGACACGATTGATCCCTCATGCTCTTCCTCATGCCTAAGAGGTGAACCACCATAGTTTGGGTCATTAAACCAACATCGTCGAGACCATTCTCGATGACCTTCCACACCATTAGAAGGACACACAACCTTTGATTCAGATTCAGACCCATATTAGTATGAACCAGATCTGCACACTGTACTATCAAGTCCCATGGATGGTGCAAACCCGGATCCATTTTTTGTCATAGCAATTGATAGTGGACCCATGTCCACACCACAAAATATCACCAACAACCCTACAGGTGACCCCAGCATGATTATGAAAACCATCATAAGTCAGCTGCCACCACCCATATTGACTAGTCAAGCTGTCCCACCTACAACACATGGGGGTAGTGGCCCTTCCACCTACACTGCCCCTCCTGTCATACATGGGGGAAGTGGCCCTTCCACCCACACTATCCCTCCCACCACACTTGGGGCCACTGGCCCATCCATAATGGTGCCACAAGTACCCCTAGCAATGTAGGTGCATTATGCACTTGCAAACCCCACCACCATGGCTGCCCCATCTCACATCAACCTGGGGTCAAACCTTCCTTTCATGGCATGTCTCAACTTGCCTGATTTGGCTCAGTTAACAAATGACCCTATTCGCCATAAAAAAATTTGGCCTCCCATGCCAACCAAACTTGCCTCAAACATTCCCAAGTTTGAAGGGAAGGCGGAGGAGTGCCCCCAAAACCACATCATGATGTTTCATCTATGGTGCTCATCAAACACCATCGTAGATGATTTGATCAAGCTAAGACTATTCCAACACACCCTCATAGGTGTTGCAGCCAAGTGGTACATTGAACTACTACAAGCCAAGTACCCAGATTTCAACTCCCTGGCTTTCATGTTCCTGCAATATTTCCAACTCCCCGTCAGATATGATGAAGGGGTGGAGATCTTGTTATCTTAGCACCAAAATATTGCGACCCACATAACTGACCACATCCATGAGTGGCGGAGACATCGTAGTTTGTGTAAGATCCAACTTGATGATAGGATATTCCTAGATTGGTTCCTTAAAACTTTTCTCCCACCTATAGCAAAGGACGTCGCATCCGAATGTCACCAATCCGAAGAGGAGGCCATCTTGAAATCCTAGTAGTTTGATCTGATCTATGCATAATCTAGATACCTTTACAACATCATTCCAGATGATCCCCATGTGGGCACTTCCTATCGGGATGCACTGGGGGCATCCCATGCTACATATGGCATTATAAGTTCTATCTCTCACCAACCATAGCACCATCCGACACCACCTGCAATACCACCACAACCAAGCAACACTGCTAGTGTTGCTGACCAAAACCAAACTCTAGACTATGCAAGAATGATGTCCCAGTCCATAGCCACAACTTCTTATGCACAACCTGTGCCACCGTAGTAGACTAAAGCCTTGGCTTGGCCAACACAGCAATACGTAGGACAAATGCCCACAATTGATGCACCAACACCCACCCAAATCTACTATGCACCACTAGTGCAAGCTGTTCAAGCCCTTGCCCCTGCTCCACCTGCTTCATTGGGACAAGTGTTTGCATAACAAAACTGTCCCAACTAGCCAGGCCCCAATAACCAACAAGGGCAAGCTAGGAATAACCAACCCTGGAACCAAGGCAACAATTAACCACAGGGAGGCGGTCAACAACCAAATCCTCCCAACAATGTTGTGGCAAACTAGCTAGCCCAAAATCCTCGACAACCACATGCACCAAGATGCAACACTCCGTTGTCGACAAACCAACTGTGCACATTATGCGAGGTCTACAGGCATTACACATTTGAGTGTCCCTTCATGGGGCACTCTAAACAAGCCATTAGAAACGAGGTTAAACATGCCACCAATACAACGGACCAAGCCCAATAGAACCCAGCACCATAAGGACCTCCTCCTATGGTGCACCAAAACCCATTACCAGTCCAAGGATTGGTGGAAACCGCACCCCCTCCCCAACCCAATCCCAACACTCCGGGGGCACCTCCCACGGTAGAAACAGGTGTCCACCACCTGCTAACTATGACAATTGAAAAGGTTAATCTACAAAATAGATGAAATCAGTACGAAACCAACACCAAACCCGCTGACACATCAGTAGCATCTACGTCTAAAGCAACCAATGCACCTCTTTAGTTACCCCCTTTTCCACGCCCCCCCATACATCAAGTTTCCAACAATGCCATGACTAGAGCTGCTATCAACTACAACATAGCGGATGATTTGGCCCAAACACCCATCGCCATGTTCGCTCTTGAGGTACTCAAAACTTTCCCAACGTAGTGGAAAGCCTTACTAGCCATCCTTGGTGCTGTGGACCCCTCTGACTCCAAGTTGATCACATTCGACATGGAGAATGGAGAACCGCGAATGCCATCAACCATTTCCTTTCAAATCCTGGTGTCTATTCGAAATTTGGTCATGCATTGGTGCATAGTGTATGAGGGGGAATCCACATGCGTTATGTCTACCCTAGTCTAGAAAAAACTTGGATCCCCAATTCTGCAACCACCTCCACAACTCTGCAGGATTATGATGGCCATCCCACTAAATCCCAAGGAATCCTCCCCCACGTCCCCATCACATTAGCCGGGAAGACAGTTCTAGTTGACATAGAGGTTTTCAATGCTCAATTGGACTATAACCTTCTCCTTAGAAGAAGTTATATGTACACCATGAGAGTCGTAGCATCAACTATCTTCTATCTCATGATGTTCCCCCACGAAGGGAAAATTGTGATGGTTGACCAATTGACTTATCATGATACGCAAGGGCTAATGAAACCCACCAACGTTATCCCTACAATCAACACCATTGATCCGCAAGGGATGACCACACACGCCAATGTTATCCCTGCGCTCAACACCATGGTTGACAACATACCAGCCTCCCCATTGTTGAATGTGGGCCCTGGGTTGTTTTCTGATACCACCATGATGGCTTCTTTCCCCTTAGTGTCACCACCACTGACACCAAATGGGACTGTGGACTTGTGCATGCTCTCATCCAACACCACTGCACCCAAACAATAACCGCAGCCGCAGCCCCAACCACAACCACAACACCATTCGCAGCAGCAACATCAATAGTAGCCGTAGCATTATGCGCAGCCACAACCACAACCTCGTCCCCACATACAACCATCGGGGAGTTATCTGGGCTCCTCTCTAGTCCATGCAATTCACTTCCTCTTTCCCCCTCCTAGTTTCATGGGCAAGCCAGTAATGGCCACCTTAAGCTTACCCAACTTTACCTTAGGAATTTCCATGTGGTACCTTGATCCACCAGCTCAACCACCAATGCCCCAGGTAGTCTTAACCCCCATGCAACCCATTACAGTCAAGTCTCACCCTCCACCTGGCCCGCAAAAACCAACCACTGGACCAGCACCTGCATCGCCCCACCCAAAAAGGGCCAAGGGAAAGAATGCAAAATATACTATTGAACCTTAACACATCCCACCTTGTGTGTTCTGTGAAGAACAGGGCCATCCAACTCAAAACTTCCCTAAGATTCCTATAATCCATGCACATTTGGATGCCATGGATATAATCAAAAACCTCCCCATGGTTGAACTTACAAGCGCACCAATAATGAGAAACAAGTCATTGAGAACAAACCATGCTTGTGCCCTTTATGGATTGGATGGACACTATTCTCACCACTATCAATAGTTGTCTGAGTTTCTAATGGCTCTAACCAACCTTTGACAACATTCCATTGAATCTGAGATCACTCTGATTGAAGAAGTTCACCCCCCACCTCCTTCTTCAAACACCATGTCCATCTACATGATGTACAATTCTATCGATCCTCTTGTCTCCACCATCACCGACGGTCCATCAGACCTGTCTCTTTCGTTGCTTCCCCAACCACAGTCGCAACCTCAGCCTCAGTTACCAGGGAAACATCGGGGTTCATTCCCAATCAACATGATCCTTTTCCTTTTCCTTTTCCCTTTCTCTTTCCTTTTCCTACCATCCGAGATTGTGAATAAGTCTATCTTGGCAACCTGTAATCTATAGGATTTCACACTGGGAGATCCTTTGTGGTACCTTGAACCACCTACCCTGCCTCTAAGGCCCCAGGATGTGTTGACTCATGTCCATCCAATTGAGATGATGTTGCACCTACCTCCAAGTCCATCAAAGACTCCTCCTGTCTCTAGGCATGCCCCTCTTCCTCCAACAAAGACTGGGGGAAAAGCCACAAAAACCATAACCAATACCATTTACATGATCTCTAGCATCATTTTTCCTTCCATCTCATTGGTTGTGGAAGATCCACCTGATCTATCTCGGCACCACTTACGCGATGATGGAGATATATGTAAAACCACCTCTGGTTTTACCCCATTCCCTTTAAACCATAGTGTGGAATCGGTTCTTCCCATAAAATACCATATGTTTTCATCCCACCTTGCCAATGACCTTCATCTCGGCAAGGGGGCATACCTCTTCGTTGACTCAGACAGTCGACTCTTGAAGAAGCCGCACAACAGGCTCCACCTCAAGAGAGTCTATGCCTGATATAACCACTATGAGTCCCTTATAGCATAGTTTTTTCCATTTTTTGTTTTGCAATGTTTTTACCACAAATCAAAGACCCCCATTCGGGGGAAGCACTAGAAACTGCTAAATCAGAGTCACCCGGAGCCTGTTCGAGACACCTCTCACACCTCTGGCCTCAAATTTCATCCTCTATATTCTAATGAGATCGTCGTCTCATGTTTAATAAGTAATTTTCGGGAACACTTCCCAGAAGTTACCTCAATTTACGAGCCACATCATGGTGATACAAGTGTCTTTAGACCTGTACTTGCATCACACTTTCCTACGGCTACTCATGCGGGTTCTCAGGCCACCACCCATAAGGAACATCATTTTTATTTTGTAACATATAGATGTCTACTCCATCCACTACACCTTATGCAGATATCCGGACCATTGTTTGGAATACGGATCATTTCCTTTGCATGTATTTGGCATATAACTGCCTCCGGACTTGCACTCACATCACATGTAGTCAATTCTATCCACCACAATTCACACATGACTCTCCTGACCTCTATCTGAGAGCCACTTTGGTTTGCGTGCCTCTGTCGCACTGATTCGTGTGCCTCTGCCGCGATCTATCCTTTACATGTATTGGTATGTTTAAGAGCCATCTGCTCCGTCCATACTGCATGGTTGACCTTCGGATCACTATCCACCATCCCAACATGTGGCACCACCTATGCCACCACAATCGGTTGACCATACTAGAGTTTCTTGTAAGCTCTTTTTTGACTCATAAAAAAATGAAAAGATTGTCGAGCCTGTTATCCAACTTTTTGTACCATAATCTGGGTCACTTGAGGAGCCGCCAGTTGACAGACTTGTTCAAAGTCTGATTCCAGTGTATCAGTTGATCCATCTGCTTGTCTAGCCAATATTGGCTAGATACTTTTTTATTTGAATAATTTTGACCATGGCCCCACAGGGTTTGTAATAAAATGTGCTAGTAGGATATTTTTGAGTGGTTCGGTCTCCTAAGACGTAGAATTGTAAATAGGGTATTCCAAGGAGTTTTTTTCCCTTGACAATTATGCTTTGCCTTCAGCCGAGTATAATTGACGAGGTTTTCTCCCGCTTCCTCCAAAGCTGGAATGCCCGATGTTGAATTCTGGGCCTTAGGGGGTTATTAGAGCCCAAATGAGTGTTATAACCCTACTAGACATTATTTAGATAGATCATGGTCATGTCCTAAGTCATCTGGACACATAAAAAAATTTCGAAAAGATCTTTTTCGAACAGTGAAAAATTATTTTTTATTTTTTAATTACTTTTCCTAAGTTTTTTGGGTTAATTTTTCCATAAATTAAATGGAAAAAACCCGTTCGTGATCCGGACTCAGAATTCAGTGATTGAAGGCTCTAACCTTAAGCCAAAAATCATTCTTGATTAGCCAGCCAGTCAGAACCAACTTTCAGATCAGCAATCGGACACATAATGCCCTTTTACTCAAAAAAGTCAGTTTTGAGTAAAAAATGATTTTTAGTAAAAAAAATGATTTTTATTAAAAAATGTTTTTTATTAAAAAAAAATGATTATTTTTGAGAAAACTAAAACTCTCCAAATTAAATCAAATTTAATAAAATAAAAGGCTAAATGACATCTCATGGAACACTTATGATGATTGGAGTTATCATAACTCATCTTCAGTCATCATTAAGAGAGCAATTAATTTATTATCAGTTATCAGACATGTCATCTCTAGCTAAAGATGAGATGGAGAGCTCTCATTAGTCCGGTGATTTGATCGAGGTGAAGACTAAAGCTTACACCATCAGTGGGCTTCCCAAACCTAGATCAAGCTCCTGCCAGACCTAAAGGATGAGCTTACCTACATCCAGACTCACACATGTGGCCTCATCCTTGGCTTGTTTTTAGTGCACAGGTTTGGAGTGGGGGTGCCTTGCCTCGACTTTGGAGGTCAACAGGATTGTCTCTTCATTGGTGGATGTGTTGTATGAGGTGATCTCTTTCCATGCCTTCAATTTTTTATTTATGTGTTGAATCAAACAACTAGCTTTAGAAGTCTATTATTAGAACATAAGATTTACCATTTGCTGAGGTCAAGTTGGTTTATTATGCAAATTTTATCATAATCTAGATGGGTACAAATATTCAGTTATATGAAGTATTGATCTTGATTTGCATATTCCTAGCATACTAGATTTTATTGTTTGATCTCACTGGGTATCAAGTTGGATTGTCTTTACAGATCTCGCCATTTGGAGAAGGGTACGAGCTTAGCTGCATCAAACTCATCTCCATCATCATAAGAACCTTCTAACATTGTTGACTTTCAGGACCTACAGAGAGTTTGGCTTTTTCCAAGAGGAAAAAACAAGGAGATCTTTCTCCAAAGTTCCATCTCAAAGTCTTTCATAAATTCTTCTTTAAAATTCTTTTGGTTACCCGTTACTTAGGAAGCCCTAGTTTACTTCTTTCCATCCTTTGGCTTCCCTTTATTTTCCTTGTTTGGCTGGCCTTTCCTCCTTCCTTTTCGCTGTCCTCTTTTTCCTCCTTGTGGACAGCCCTCTTTTTACTTTTTGCTTCCCTCTTTTCACTCAGCTTTGCAGCCCTCTTTCTTCTCTTTGGACAGCCCTCGTTTTACCTAGTTTTCACCCATTTTTTCATGCTTTGGACAGCCCTCGTTTTACCTAGTTTTCACCCATTTTTTCATGCTTTGGACAGCCCTCTTTTTCCTCCTTGTGGACAGCCCTCTTTTGACTGTTCACTGCCCTTTTTTTTACTGTTTTACAGCCCTCTTTTTGCCTTTGCACAACCCTCTTTTTCACATTTAGGACAGCCCTCTTTTTCACCTTTTCTCTCTCCCTTTTCTTGGTTTTTCTTCCCCTTCGCTTCCTTTTATTTCAGCCTTCTTTTGTCTTGTTTTTTTGTTTTCATTCAAGCTTTTTTCTTTTCCTTTTTCATAAAGTTCGAGAAAAAATTCAAGAAAAGTTTCAAGTAAAGAAAAAGCACTCTCCCTTTTACAAGTTTTAATAACTGTAGAGTTACTTTGTTTTCATTGGAAAAGTTCTTTCAAGGATTAAAATCCTCAATGCATATTGCAATAAAGTTTAATAAAGATCTTGTGCTCGAGTGGGGTTTTTAAGTCCCCACTCTCATCCTCTCCCATTTGGGGAGGATTGTGTTGTGTTTACTTGTTCATGCTTAAATTAGATTTGCTTATTAATCTTAAAATACTAATAGTGAATTCATCACTTTTTAATTAAGTTGATTACTCAATTCTTTCAATTGTTTATCTTTCTAAGTAAATCAGCTGTGCAAATCTCTTGAATCACACCATAAGGTAGATCAAGAGTACTCTCTGTCGGAGAGTCCAATTAACTAATTTTATCATGTTCTTGTTTAATCAATTAATCCTCATAAGTAAGACTCTTGAACTTGCAGAAACAGAAGTCAAGAGCACTCTCTATCGGAGAGCATCTTAGGTTTGCATAACCCCTACATTAGTTTCATCTAGATTAGCTAAGTCTCTTGAACCACTGTCATAAGACAAGGTCAAGAGTGCTCTCTGTCGGAGAGTCCTAATTAATTAATTTAATAAAACGTGCAACAGACACCCCTTTAATTAATAAACTCCTTCCCTCCTTTCCAGAGTATGCTCTGACCGATCTCAGATCGGAGTACCCAGAAATGGCACTGGATCTTTAAACCCTACAAGAGTAACCTAATAATACTTAACACCTTGTAACCAACGCACCGACGTTGTAGGGATTATTCCAAAGTACTTCCTAGTAGAGGCACCGAAACCTCCCGCTGTCATAGAGTCTCGGCTAGCTGGTCACTTGACAATATCATCCTGGGATACTGGGCGGGCCTGACATGTCTTAAACGGAGGAAACTTAGAAGAGTCTCCTGGCTTTGACAAACCTTCATTGACACCCTAATCAAGAGCATTCTTTAAAATTCTTAAAATCTACCAAGAGCACTTGTAAAACCTAATATTCACTAGCTTAATTCCTAGACTTCATTTCACGCATTTATTTGACTCCATAAGGAACTAGTCCTTCATTATAATTGAGTAATCTTCTATCTTGATCAACTATCTATGGTTTATTTTTGCTGATTATATCTGAATGCTTAAGTAAAGTCTAGAATTTTTGCTTATCTTTGTAATCTCTTGTTAGCAACGTGAATTGCTTTTAATTTAGTGTCATATTCATAATAAACAAACACTTCAAATCATAATAACTCCTAAACAACACCCATCCGCATTCGCAACTAATCAAAACACTTTAACAACTTAAGAGCCTTAGAAACTCTTTTGTAGGGACTCCCCCCTTGGCTTCGTTAGGAGTTAGCCTAAATGGAGGAGCTAGGAGTAGGTGACAGTACCTAGCTCTATGCTTGCCCCCAAGGTCACACCTCTCCCACTTTCCTAAGTGAGGAGACAGCTTTCGAAAGATTTCTGCTGCTAGTGTGCAATCGGTGGACAACATATTTTGGTGCCGTTGCCGAGGACAAATATTTTTGTTCCTGGATGACCTTTGTTTCTTTTATTTTTTTACCTTTTTATCCTTTTTGGTAGATTTTTTAGTCCAATCATTCTCTGAAATTAGACTTAAGTCCACCTGGCGACTCCACTGTCAGTTAACACCTCAAGGTATTCTACTAGAAGAAACTCTGTAGGTTTGGTCGATTTCATCCCTGACCCTGAAAAGGTCTTAAGGAGGAGATTAAACAAACTATCTTCTCGTAGGATCCTTACAGAACTTGGATCTGAGTCTGTTTCAGACATCCATCTTTTATTTCCAGAAAAATTAGAAAATTTGCAAAATAATAATTGTTTCCTTAATCCAATGGGTGAGTTTTTTACTCAACTTAAATTTGCTTAGATAGCAGGTCATCCTCATGATATCCCTGACAAGGCTATCGATAAGCTTACGACATATAATGGCACTAATGCCTCCCTCTCTGCTGAGCAGCATATCAAGAATTTCACCAGACACTGTGGTGCCCATGTCAAGGGTACTGATAGGCATGAAGATTTTTACATGACCTTGTTTGCCTTGTATTTGGATGGCAAGGATGGCAACTGGTACAATAATTTCCCGGACAATTATTTCGCACCTTAGCAAACTTCAAGACTGATTTCCTTGGAAAGTTTGGCAGTAAAAAGGAGCCTAGACATCTAGTGGCAGCCTTGACTAGTATGAAGAAGTCTGATATGGAAACCATGGATGAATTTGACGATAGGTTCATAGAGTTATCAAATTCCATCCCTACTACGTATGCTCCTCCTGCAGCTTCTACTTTGGATTATTATATAGAAGCATTAAGTGGCATTATCCAATACCAGATTAGAGACAAGGATCCAACCACACTGCTTCAAGCTCATAATTTGGCCATTAAAATTGATAGAAATATGCAGTCATATGGTGAATCTAACCTCCAGGGTTATTCAAGGTCTTCAACTCATTTGAAAATTAGTGAACCTAAAGACAAGGATCCTTTAGCAGCTATGAAGGATGCCTATGAAAAAAAAATGATTGAAATAAAAAGGGAGATGAAGAAAAATATGGAGGAAGCAGAACAAAGACACTTAGCAGAGATTAAAGAGGTTCAGAATCAGGTCATGATTGTTGAAAGAACTCAACCTCCACCACCTCCTAGAACCTTCCTTGCAAAACCAACATGGCAAAGAAGAAATCCTAGCCATGAACAGAAGCCTCCTCATCAGTTATAGGCTGCTAACATGGTTGAAACTTACACGCCATTTTGTAGGGCATGTGAAGACCTTCATGAAGAATCTTCCTGCTATTATGCATGCTATATTCAGGAGCATGGTTTTCCATAGGTTTGTGGTCCTAAAGCATCATCAAGCAAGCCTGAGTATATAAACTATGTAGATGACATGCATGATATTTCCAAAGAAAGTTGGAGAGAGGCAAAACAATATTCAAGAGAGCCTGAATACATTAACACAGTTGGACAGCTCCATCCTGTCACCATAGAAACTCGGGGTCAAGTTGAAGATTATAGTCAGCAATTGGATGATCTCACTAAAAAATTTAGCACTAATCCTACTAATGAGCATAATGATGATAGTTTTGAAGGTTTACTACCTTGTGACCTTTTTTCTGAAGAAGATGACTATGATCATGAGGAGGGATATAGAATCAGATGTGATACAGGTGACGAAGAATCCCTTTCTTCTAAGATGGATGACAACTACGAGACTTCAATTGAAAATCCAATTTTAAAGGTTTCATGTGATGAGAGTCCTCCATGCTCTCCACAGGATGACAAATATTTGGAAAGTTGGGTCCCATGTGATATCTTTGAAACTAAGCTTTTTGAAGAAGACTGTTTTGAGCAAAATGATGAGTTTATCCAGGGACTTGATACTAGTGATGAGGCATCTCTCATATCCGAAATAGATGGCGATGATGATTATTGGACTTTTATTGAAAATCCAACTTATGATATTTTTGAAAATATTTTTGAGAATCTCATCTATGATATATCTAGCAAGGGGAGTTGTTATTCTTAGACTTATAAAATTTGTAAGGTGTAGAAATAATAGATCAATGCTATGTGCAATGATGCTAAAAAGAAGCACAGGAAATAGATCTTGCTACTAAGAATTATCACAAGCATACACAGGAAAAATAGAGAGAAGAAAAGAGACTGAATCACATGAATGAAGAGATGAATATTGGTGTGTATCCTTCCATTGAATAATTATGAATAATAGATTACATAAATAGATCTTCCCTCATAGGAAAGTGGAATTGTATCGAAACAACTCATAAAGCTTAAAAAGACTGACTTACCCAAATATAGCAAACCCCCATAGGTGGGATAAAGCACTTGCTAAATCTATCAAGGACCTCACGAGTTGGAAAAAGCATGAGTGAGTTGTCAAGGAGATGGAAATAACATGCTAATCCTAGAAAATGGAGAAAAACTAATGGAGGATGGGTTGGAAACAAAAGCTCCCAGTTTCCTAGTTGACTAGCTTTTATCTTATCCATAGAAAAAGCAGAAAAAGTAGAAAAAAGAAGAATCTGCTATAAGGTCCTGCATACTAATTCTAGATGAACCCAGAATCAGAAATAACTCATTCCTAGGATATAGATGGCATGCATTGACTTTAAGGTGCCACCTAATTAAGCTAGTGGGTGAATAATTAATCAAATAATGATTAATTATTTTATCCTAAGTTGTGAGTGGGTTTAATATATTCCCACATCCCCCTATAAGTCTGACTTTATGATGGTATGAAAAAAAATATGGATGCAAATGGATGCATATAGGGCCCAGCAACGAGGCTATGGTCACCCTTTTACAATTATTATGTCCAGAAAAGTGAGGAAAGAGGCAAAACCACATGGGGAAAATCCTCCCTCAAGATAGGACAAGGCACAAAATTTGAAATATGTCTTCAACATATCTTCAATTTCACTTTAATGAGCTGACTGAACTGCTTCTGGATGAAGGACTTGCTGAAGAAATCATGAACTCCATGATCATGCGCTAGAGTGTAGAACCTGCAAGAAGGAAGATGAGAGACTCCTTGTATCTCATCAACTGATGAAGTAGGAGCATTATCTGAATGCTTCTTTCTGCTGTCAAACTCTGATCTGCAAACATAATCTGAAATGGAAAAGAGATCTGTGCATACTCCTTTCCAAAGAGTACAAAAAATAAGGCAATTTATTTCACACCCAATTCCCTGAATAGCTGCAAAATTGTGATGTGAATCACATGTCAATCCTCCAATCTGATGTTGCACCTATATAGATCTGATATGAGGCTGATAAAACTCTGATATATCAGAAACATTAGCATATGGAACAGCAAATACAAAGGCTTCAGTGGTTCCATGAGGATATAGGGCTAGACTAGGAAAATTATGAACAACTGGGGAAAACTGATAGGTGTAAAAATATGAATGATGGATGGGCATAAGATCTGAACCATAAGTATTTAGAACAGATCCAAACATATTTAATATTAGTCCATATATGACTAAGGACATGGATAACCAGCCACTGAAAGTTAGGAAAGACTTCAAACCATGTAAGATAAATATCACTGCATAAGAGACCAATGAGGAATCAACTAGTGAGCTTGGGATTTGTATAGTCTTTGGATTATTCATAGCTATGGTAGATGATATGGATGGTGGTATTATACGTGTATAAACCTGCAAATATGCTTCTAAATCAGAATCCAAAGGATCACATATAAGCATATCAATAGACTCATGGGAATACACTGGTAATGAATCCTCTGTATGAAAGGAGGAAATAAGGGGATGTTCACAATCTTCAAGAAGGCTCTGAGTATTGATGTCAAGAACAGGGGAGGATATGCTGAAGCACATGAGATCAAGTAAGGTAAGTGGTATGACACAAATAAGGCTTGATGTGGCTAAGCAAACATCCTGGAAGTCACTGGGTTGCCCACCATCAATGAGAGAGGTATGCAAAAGGTGTAAAGAATCTGGCACATAGATCTCAGAATTTAAGATAGGAGATTGAGAGAATAATGAATGGGTTATAGGATCATAATCAATATCAGCAGCAGATCCATATGTTACTTCTTTTTCATCAATAGTATCACAAGAAGAAAAATCACCTTCAAGAGACACAGAAAAAGATGGCTCTTCAATATTTGCTTCTTCATTGAAGGAGGAAGCATTCGAATGAAAGAGGGCAGAAGCAACATGAACTGTATGAGAAAATGCTTCATCATGATCAACTTCATCAGAGAATGTAGAGGCCAAGAGATCTTGAGAAAGAGAACAAGAGGAGATGCTAGGTTCGCTCCATGCTTCATCTTCGATTTCCTGCAAACCAAAAGCTTTGTCCAAAATTTTCCAAACCTCATATGGATATTCAGCAGAATCTATGAGATGATATATATTTGGAGACATTCCCAAACACATAATTCCATAATATCTATCACAATTATTTATCCAATCAATCTTCTCTTCATAAGACTCAGGTTCACTCAATGCACCAATGGAGACATCAAAGAGACGTTGCCTCTTCAAGTATGCACTCATCTTTGGCTTCCAATCAACATAGTTGAAAGGAGATAGTAGAGGAAATTTTGAATCCATATTGAAGTTGTTGATATGCTCTAAGAGATACTCTCTGCAACCTACAAAACAAACTAGGAGAAAATCTTGTAAGCTAGACAAGCTCTTCTTCAAAGAGGGATAGGAGACTGGAAGCGCTCCTCGACTTTGTAGAACTTGATCAACCTTGTAGCTTTGATACCATGTAGAAATAATAGATCAATGCTATGTGCAATGATGCTAAAAAGAAGCACAGGAAATAGATCTTGCTACTAAGAATTCTCACAAGCATACATAGGAAAAATAGAGAGAAAAAAAGAGACTGAATCACATGAATGAAGAGATGAATATTGGTGTGTATCCTTCCATTGAATAATTATAAATAATAGAGTACATAAATAGATATTCCCTCATAAGAAAGTCGAATTGTATGGAAACAAATCATAAAGCTCAAAAAGGCTGACTTACCCAAATATAGCAAACCCCCATATGTGGATAAAGCACTTGCTAAATCTATCAAGGACCTCACGAGTTGGCAAAAGCATGAGTGAGTTGTCAAGGAGATGGAAATAACATGATAATCCTAGAAAATGGAGAAAAAATAATGGAGGATGGGTTGGAAACAAAAGCTCCCAGTTTCCTAGTTGACTAGCTTTTATCTTATCCATAGAAAAGCAGAAAAAAGCAGAATCTGCTATAGGTCCTACATACTAATTCTAGATGAACCCAGAATTAGAAATAACTCATTCCTAGGATATAGATGGCATGCATTGACTTTAAGGTGCCACCTAATTAATCTAGTGGGTGAATAATTAATCAAATAATGATTAATTATTTTATCCTAAGTTGTGAGTGGGTTTAATATATTCCCACAAAAGGAATAACAGTCAGAGTTTCCATATGATCAGTCAGAATTGTATCTAAGTATCAGTAATAAGGATTTGAAAAAGGAGTGTGGTAAAGAGTCAGATGGGATACAACTAGTTGAAGTTTTTTCTCAACCATCGTCTTCACATATAGATGTTCCTTATGTTTTGGAGCACCTTGGGGCTTATACAACGAGTTATTATTTGATAAGCCTTGATGATCAACATGATGGAGTAGTCGACCTGCCGCATTATCCCGATTTGTATATCAGCGCTATCCAGTCATGGATAGAAGTAGCCTATACAAGTATCTACCAGTTTGGGAAGAAGTTTGATGACATTCTTCATGCCTATGATTCCCCATCCATCCCGCCCATTCTGGATCATCACGCAAGTTTGCATTTTCTGGAAATTGTGTCCTTACTTCGGCTGGTAACCGAAGACAAGGAAAATATTTTTTATATTAATAAAATGCTTAAGTGGCTACATTGGATTTATGATTACACCTAACCTTTTGTGTATCATACTTAGAGTAGGAAAATAGGATCCTTAAAGTGAGCATTTATTCTAGCATTTTCTTTATGTACTTAGAAATAAATAATTTTTTTAGTTAAGTTTTTTCATTGAATAAAGCAAATTTTGGATCATTGGATCTTTTTCATAAAACTTGTGCTACTAAGGTTTTCTTGTCAAGTTGAGATGTTTTTACAGGATATGGAAACCAGAGATTCTGGGGTTCTCATATGCTCTCCTTGCATAAGAGACTAGATCGAGCACACGTCCCGCAGTTGGAGCCAGATGTTATCCAACTTTTTGTACCATAAGTTGGGTTACCTGATGAGCCACCAGTTGACAGAATTGTTCAAAGTCTGATTCCAGTGCATCAGTTGATCCGTCTGCTTGTCTAGCCAATATTGGCTAGTCACTTTTTTATTTGAATAATTTTGACCATGGCCCCGCGGGGTTTGTATTAAAATGTGCTAGTAGGATATTTTTGAGTGGTTCGGTCTCCTAAGACGTAGAATCGCAAATAGGGTATTCCAAGGAGTTTTTTGCCCCTTACAATTATGCTTTTCCTTCAGCCGAGTATAATTGACGAGGTTTTCTCCCACTTCCTCCAAAGCTGGAATGCCCGATGTTGAATTCTGGGCCTTGGGGGGTTATTAGAGCCCAAATGAGTGTTATAAGCCTACTAGACATTATTTAGATAGATCATGGTCATGTCCTAAGTCATCTGGACACATAAAAAAATTTCGAAAAGATCTTTTTCGAACAGTGAAAAATTATTTTTTATTTTTTAATTACTTTTCCTAAGTTTTTTGGGTTAATTTTTCCATAAATTAAATGGAAAAAACCCGTTAGTGATCCGGACTCAGAATTTAGTGATTGAAGGCTCTAACCTTAAGCCAAAAATCATTCTTGATCAGCCAGCCAGTCAAAACCAACTTTTAGATCAGCAATCGGACACATAATGCCTTTTTACTCAAAAAAGTCAGTTTTGAGTAAAAAATGATTTTTAGTAAAAAAAAGTGATTTTTATTAAAAAAAATGATTATTTTGGAGAAAAATAAAACTATCAAAATTAAATCAAATTTAATAAAATAAAAGGCTAAATGACATCTCATGGAACACTTATGATGATTGGAGTTATCATAACTCATCTTCAGTCATCATTAAGAGAGCAATTAATTTATTATCAGTTATCAGACATGTCATCTCTAGCTAAAGATGAGATGGAGAGCTCTCATTGGTCTGGTGATTTGATCGAGGTGAAGACTGAATCTTACACCATCAGTGGGCTTCCCAAACCTAGCTCAAGCTCCTGCCAGACCTAAAGGATGAGCTTACCTACATCCAGACTCACACATGTGGCCTCATCCTTGGCTTGTTTTCAGTGCACAGGTTTGGAGTGGGGGTGCCTTGCCTGGGTGGAGGACTCCCCTCACTCCCAGTTCTCTAGTTTAGGTCTGGGCTCTTTGTTAGGTGGCTAAGCTGGTTAGGGTTGGTTTTTTGGTTTTAGGGTTTTAGCACTCTCTCATTTGTTAAAAAGAGGCTCTTTCAGCTCTATTATCATGGAATTTTGGGCAGAGAAGCTCTGCAAAAATTGTAATAATTACATTATTGAATAAAGATTTTCGACTTTGGAGGTCTATAGGATTGTCTCTTCTTTGGTGGATGTGTTGTATGAGTTGATCTCTTTCCATGCTTTCAATTTGTTATTTATGTGTTGAATCAAACAACTAGCTTTAGAAGTCTATTATTAGAACATAAGATTTACCATTTGCTGTTGTCAAGTTGGTTTATTATGCAAAATTTATCATAATCTAGATGGGTACAAATATTCAGTTATATGAAGTATTGATCTTGATTTGCATATTCCTAGCATACTAGATTTTATTGTTTGATCTCACTGGGTATCAAGCTGGATTGTCTTTACAGATCTCGCCATTTGGAGAAGGGTGCGAGCTTAGCTGCATCAAACTCATCTCCATCATCATAAGAACCTTCTAACATTGTTGACTTTTAGGACCTACAGAGAGTTTGGCTTTTTCCAAGAGGAAAAAACAAGGAGATCTTCCTCCAAAGTTCCATCTCAAAGTCTTTCATAAATTCTTCTTTAAAATTCTTTTGGTTATCGGTTACTTAGGAAGCCCTAGTTTACTTCTTTCCATCCTTTGGCTTCCCTTTATTTGCCTTGTTTGGCTGGCCTTTCCTCCTTCCTTTTCGCTGCCCTCTTTTTCCTCCTTGTGGACAGCCCTCTTTTGACTTTTCACTGCCCTCTTTTCACTCAGCTTTGCAGCCCTCTTTCTTCTCTTTGGACAACCCTCATTTTACCTAGTTTTCACCCATTTTTTCATGCTTTGGACAGCCCTCTTTTTCCTCCTTGTGGACAGCCCTCTTTTGACTGTTCGCTGCCCTTTTTTTTACTGTTTTACAGCCCTTTTTTTCCTCCTTGTGGACAGCCCTCTTTTGACTGTTCGCTGCCCTTTTTTTTACTGTTTTACAGCCCTCTTTTTGCCTTTGGACAGCCCTCTTTTTCGCATTTAGGACAGCCCTCTTTTTCACCTTTTCTCTCTCCCTTTTCTTGGTTTTTGTTCCCCTCAACGTCCTTTTATTTCAGCCTTCTTTTGTCTTGTTATTTTGTTTTCATTCAAGCTTTTTTCTTTTCCCTTTTCATAAAGTTCGAGAAAAATTTCAAGAAAAGTTTCAAGTAAAGAAAAAGCACTCTCCTTTTTACAAGTTTTAATAATTGTAGAGTTACTTTGTTTTCGTTGGAAAAGTCCTTTCAAGGATTAAAATCCTCAAGGCATATTGCAATAAATTTTAATAAAGATCTTATGCTCGAGTGGGGTTTTTAAGTCCCCACTCTCATCCTCCCCCATTTGGGGAGGATTGTGTTGTGTTTACTTGTTCATGCTTAAATTAGATTTGCTTATTAATATTAGAATACTAATTGTCAATTCATCACTTTTTAATTAAGTTGATTACTCAGTTCTGTCAAATTGTTTATCTTTCTAAGTAAATCAGCTGTGCAAATCTCTTGAATCACACCGTAAGGTGGATCAAGAGTACTCTCTGTCGGAGAGTCCAATCAACTAATTTTAACTTGTGCTTGTTTAATCAATTAATCCTCATAAGTAAGAATCTTGAACTTGCAGAAACACAAGTCAAGAGCACTCTCTATCGGAGAGCATCTTAGGTTTGCATAACCCCTACATTAGTTTTATCTAGATTAGCTAAGTCTTTTGAACCACTGTCATAAGACAAGGTCAAGAGTGCTCTCTGTTGGAGAGTCCTAATTAATTAATTTTATAAAACTTGCAACACACACCCCTTTAATTAATAAACTCCTTCCCTCCTTGCCAGAGTATGCTCTGACTGATCTCAGATCGGAGTACCCAAAAATGGCACTGGATCTTTAAACCCTGCAAGAGTAACCTAATAATACTTAACACCCCGTAACCAACGCACCAGCGTTGTTGGGATTCTTCCAAAGTACTTCCTAGTAGAGGTGTCGGAACCTCCCGCTGCCATAGAGTCTCGGCTAGCTGGTCACTTGATAATATCAGCCTGGGATACTCGACAGGCCCGACATGTCTTAAACGGAGGAAGCTTAGAAGAGTCTCCCGGCTTTGAAAAACCTTCGTTGACACCCTAATCAAGAGCATTCTTTAAAATTCTTAAAATCTACCAAGAGCACTTGCAAAACCTAATATTCACTAGCTTAATTCCTAGACTTTATTTCACGCATTTATTTGACTCGATAAGGCACTGGTCCTTCGTTATAATTGAGTAATCTTCTATCTTAATCAACTGTCTATGGTTTATTTTTGCTGATTATATTTGAATGCTTAAGTAAAGTCTAGAATTTTTGCTTATCTTTGTAATATCTTGTTAGCAACGTGGATTGCTTTTAATTTAGTGTCATATTCATAATAAACAAACACTTCAAATCATAATAACTCCTAAACAACACCCATCCGCGTCCACAACTAATCAAAACACTTTAACAACTTAAGAGCCATAGAAACTCATTTTTAGGGACTACCCCCCTTGGCTTCGTTAGGATTTAGCCTAAATGGAGGAGCTAGGAGTAGGTGACAGTACCTAGCTCTATGCTTTCCCCCAATTTCACACCTCTCCCACTTTCCTAAGTGAGGAGACAGCTTTCGAAATATTTCTACTGCTGGTGTGCAATCAACGGACAATAGAGCCCAACTGCTTCCTTTCCTGCTTGTTAAAATATAGGAAAGGGCGTCTATATTGTCTCGTTTATTGCCTTTTGTAGACTATGTAGACCATCAAATCAAAAGGACCACCTTGGCATATTCAAGCCAAGACCTTTCCCCTCTACATACTTTTATGCTTTCTCGGGCAGAGGAGCCGAAATTTAAGAAAAATCTCACCATGGGTTGTCATTAAGCTCTTTTCTAGCCTTCTCATTAAGAAAAGATTGCCAAGCAAACTTGGTTTCATTCATGCTCGTAAAAGTATCTAAATGACCATCCAGTAAGTATAGGTTTAACCTTTTCCAGCCTGATTGGACTACCAACGGTAAAGAAGTCTCTCATCCCCTACAGGATGGGTGAGCTCTCATGTGTGTACTTTTATCCTTTTTCGGGCACAGGAGACTACCAACGAAAAAGAGCCCCCATTGGATTCTTCTTCGTGCTTTTAGACTCTCTAAAATTGAAAGCACCATCCAGCATTTACTTTCTCAGGCTTGCCAAAAATCCATGAGATCGTACCACAACAGTGTCTCTAGACACCACCCCATAGAAAACAGTTTGGCAACATTCCCACTTTGGGTCGCCTTTGTTCAGAGTACTCTTCAATCTGACTTCCTTGGATCACATCAGTACCAAAAGTATCTACCTCCCCCAATTATTTCCCATATGCAGTGACATTCTCGGTATTACAGCTATGATCCCATTCCCATTAGTTAGTTTCATTCGCTGCTTGGTCCGCCCTGTTGATGAAATTGTCATTGACGACAACATGGACTTGCAGTGGCCCCATAGGGTGTCATTGATGCCACCAAATCCCATTTGTAATGCCTTGACCCCTTACAGAGTGGTTTTGCACCTTGTAGTGCCTTGGATCCCAAACAGAGTGGGTTTGTGCCTTGAAGCACCTTGTACCTGGTTGAAAAGGTCCATGTACCCACAAGTTTGGATCTTGATGCCACCACCTTGATGAAGATGTTGAAGACCCTACTGATGGCGTTGAATACCCTGGAGATGGCCTTGAATCCCTCGTAGACAATGGAGAAGCCCTAGATGGGTTGGAGAAGCATTAATGACACATTATGTGGTCATTCATGCTCTGATGATGTCATGGTACCCCAGGAGAAGACTTGGCAACCCCACAGGAGGTGTCATGATGGATATTGACCCCTGGAGGTCCTCTTTGTGATTATATGGCCTGAGAGGTTATATCTTTGTGATCATGGAGGTGGAACCCGTGAACAACATTCCTTTGATATGTTGAAGAAACATTGAAGCCATAACTTGGTCCTTTAAGCCACAAGTTGGTTGAATAAGTCTTAGTTGTCATAATGAAGCTCTTGACATATTATGGAGCTCTTGAAGTGTATATGGGACTCTTGCACTCATGCCCACAAGCTTGATGAAGACCTTGATGCATTATTGAAACCCTTGGTTGGTGTTGTAGCTCTTGATGCCATAAAAGTACGTGAAGAAGCCATCAAGAAGAATTCAAGTCATTTCATGAAGGCCTGCACAAATTGAATAAAATATGAGTGAAGGACTTTGTCAATGCAAGCAATACCCTCATAATATTATAGCCCTCGTCATTCCTTTTCCAACGGTAGGTGGCACATCACGTGATTCCTCATGGTTGATGAAATTTTTCAAGATGCCAAGGCAAATTTAAACCATCTTGTAGGGGCAGCCGACCAAACAAAAGAATTGTTTTCTAAATTAAAATTTAAAAAAAATTGACATGTTGGCCCAATTAAAATTGATGAAAAATGTATATAAATAGACCAATGCCCTCACTCATTTGTGAAGTGAAAAATCAGATGTAGCTCTGAAATTTTCAGATGTCTGTAGAGTGAGGTGACTGCGGACTGTGGAAATTCATGTGTAGCAGAGGAGCAGTGACTGCAATTTTTTGCAGACCTGAAATTGCAGAGAAAAGTGGCAGCAACAGTCTATTTTCATTTTTCTCCTTTTTGTAGACCTAGTTGTCTTGCCTAGGGTCTTTATCAACTTACGAATTCTTGAAGAAAAACAGTCCTATTCTACTCAGCCTAAACAGTCCAATTGCAGAGAAGAAGAAAGCCCTAATTTTCATACATGAAATAGTCCGAATTTCTCCCAAGGAGAAGCTTCACTTTTAGAGTCTAATGCCTATGCATTTTTTTAGCAGCTCTCTTAAATCTCCAATCTCCTTAAAGTCTGTTCAAGGGTCTACCCAGTCATTTCAGAGGTCTGATTTATTATTGCAGAATTCAAATCAAAGTTTTAGCTAATCCCTAAGGGCTTACATCCTCTGTACAAGAGCTAATATTTGAATACTTTTGTGTTACTTCCTCCTGTAACTTGTTCCAAGGCATCCAAAGATATTTGATCTATGTATATACTCTTATATTAGCATCAGTTGTTTTTGAAATATTTCACTGAGGGCAGCCAAAGTTTGTTGCATACCTTATGATATTAAAGATGCTTTAGCTTGTGGCCTTTGTCTGAATACTCCAGGACAAAAAAAAAGGGGTCAACAGCAGTGGTCTGAGGGAATTTCGGTGGAGGAGATAGCAGCTGGTTATTAGCTCTGAAATTTGTGGTTTGATATTTTTTTTTGGTTATATAACAGTCCACTGAGGCAGCTCGTCTCCCTTTCTTATGGTGTGAAAAATGTGTGGTGAAGTTGGCTCTGATTTTCATGGGGTATAATTTTTTAGGAAGCTGCAGCAGTGTGTTTGTTCTATAATCTCTCAAATTTGGGTATGTGACAGAGAACAGGAGCTGCAGATGGAAGATGAGCAAACTGATAGTTCTGTAGTAAAATTTTTGATGTAAGCGCTGTGAGACTTATTTATAGTGGATATGATCAGACTGAAATGTAAGTTCTGAGGTAAAGACACAGGAGCACTCGTTTGAGTATAAACAAATTAAGTGACAGAGAAGAGATTGACAGTATTTGAGACAGTACAAGTAGCCCTAAGGCTCAATACTCAGATCTGTGTCGAGGGAAAAACTTAGAAGGCTTTGCTGAGATTATTTGTTGGCTTTTTGGAGCAAGATCCTTCAGCAACAAAGCAATTTGAATAACAATGACATACTTGCAATGTAAGATATGATATGGCTGTGATTTGACATGATGACCAAGATAATGGTAATGTGCAATAATATATTGGCATGTGCAGTGAATAAGTTGAGTTGATGACAAAGTGATATGATCCTGATGATTAGTAGCTGTTGACTTAAATTGGTTTCTGTTAATGAGTAGTGGTAATGTATTGTCGGAATGAGCATTGGTTATGTGCAAAAGTGATGAGTAGAGAGGCATGAGTGGTAGTACAGACTTGACATAGGTGAAGGTTGACAAACTGTATTGAACCAATAGTATTGGTGGCAGAAGCAGTGTATTGATCAATGGTTGACCAGCAACATGATATCCTTACAGTAGAAGACATGATATTGAAACTTCGATAGAGGTTTTAAGATGAATATTCGGTTTTCATCTATAGCAGGCTTTCATCTACAGCAATCAAAGTTTTCATTTCTATTTTTGGGTTTGTCTGAGACTGCAAACTGATGACTTGATGCTGGGTAGAATGCTTGTGATGTTGAGCATGATGTAACTGTTGACAGAGCTGCAGTGTGGACAGATTGATGATGTTGGATGTATTTGTGAAGATGTGACTATGAACAGAATGATATTAATGTTATGCATAGACCAAATGACAGTGTGTTATGTAGATTTGTGTGTGAACACATGCTAATGAACCAGATGATGATATATGTTTGGATATGGACAAAATGATATAATATGCAAGGACAAAATAAGAAGGTGCTGGGCATAATACAAGAAGCTTGTGATTATAGAATGGTGATTTAGGGTAGCAGATGTGATATGACAAATGACAGTTTGTGGATGAAGATGAAGTGCTAATAATGTAATTTACAGATTGATAAGATGTGTAATAAAAAATTGACAGCAGATTGAAGAGACAGGTGATGTTGATATGGTTGATGAGATGATGTGGCAGTAAGCACACTTGACAGTGATATGTGTGTATGAAAGTGTGTTGTGACATTGAGATTTAATTGTAAAAGCAAGCTTGTCTTCCTTTTGAGGTTAGGATACCTCAAACCCTTCTTAGCAGGGTCTAAGAAAACCAGGAAGGGTCCTGGATGAAGAGTAGGTGCTCTTTGTATTAGTAGGTGTTGATTTTACCTCACGGTTGTAGCCGATCCAAAACTAATACAAAAATATTACAAAATTATATGGTGTTGTGTTATTTTGTGTTATGGTTCTTGATGATTCAAATGCTTATGCTATGTGAATGATGAAGTGAAATATGATTATCAAATGATTATGAGATTGGTAGAATGATGAATTGGTAGTTAATTGTGACAAGCTAAGAAAAGTTTTAAAATGGCTTTACACTGATTCACCCCCCCTCTCAGTGTCCAACACGCCCTGTCGTCATACTCTAAAAAAAGGAAGTTTGAGTCTAGTACACTCCCCCTACCCCTGTTAAAATCTTTCCCTTCCCCCCGCACCCTCCCCATTCAGTGGGTCAATCCGTAAATTGTCTCACATCTTTTATTTATCTCCCTCGCACTTCTGGTCAAGGAAATACCATTGCCTTGACCTGGGTTAGGTCTCCCTCTGTCAACAACAACACACATATTCCAAAGCATAGACCCAGAGGTCCCTGTATCTTGGTTTCATTAATCTCATTAATGAGTTCCTTGGACCACTTGAGAGAATTCCTTAGTGCCTCTCGGGATGGTTGTTTTTCACGTGCTCGACTCCAACTACATCATCGCACCATTGAGATTCGTACAGGGTTTGGTCAGTGCAGTATTTGGTCGAAGACCCTAGTTGTCACCTAACTCTAGCACATTGATGAGTCTATTTGAGGGACCTAAACAAGTTTATGTCCCTTGTGATTTTAGGGTTGCGTTGGAGACAGTGTTCAGAAGCCCTAGTAGCGCTTCTATATATATTTATGATTGATGCAGCATACTTGTACCACAGAGACTCTAACTCTCCATAAGTGAGTCCATACAGCTATGTACCATTCCAGATCCAGCAGGCCATCAGTCATGAAGATATAGCATTCCATGAGAATGCCATGGGTTCAATGTAGTAGTTCTTCGGATCAGTATTGTATTCAGCCTCTCAGCAAGGAAACCACTATGTGTCATCAGTTGTATATGATCGGCTCTTGTATTATAGAGCATAGATCACATTATTCTTTTGACATTGTCACGAGCATGGGGATGCCCACCTCGTCCATATACATGTCACACATTATTTGTATCTCACCCATTGATGGAAACCATATTAATACAAAAACCAAAATCCACCATGCCCCAGCCCAGGAAGCACCACCTCTCCGCAGAAAATCCTATGATGTCCGTCAGCCATACGATGAGCTCCTTCCCTCACACATCAGGGGGCAATCTGTTAACCCAAAAAATCCCTCACTCAGCTCTACATGGCCTACACCACCCAAGGACACCCATACATGACCCTCATTTGACCTCATTTAACCCCATTTGACCCCCACACCATCAAGAAGGATTAAAAACATGAAAAAGGGCTTAAAAACCCCTAAAAAGAGCCTAAATAGCTCTCCTAGGGGCTAAAGCCTCCAAAAAGGGGCTAAAACTCTAAAAAGAGCTAAAATTTGAGAGAAAGGGGCTATAATCCCCCAAAAGGGGCTAAAGCACTGACCAAGGGCTTAGAACCCTAAAAAATCTATAAATAGAGGGGTGGGGGTCACTCTCAAAACATTCCTTCCTTGCATAGTGTTATGATGCCCAAGTGAGTGCCTTGAGACTAGTTTTCCTCTCAAGCCATTCACTCTCCCTCTCATCCATCCTCCCATTGAGACATAGCTCCCCCATTCTCAAGAGAGGTGCTTCTCCAAGCTAGGGCATGGTGGCCCATCTCCACCCATTGAAGGTATAATTTTTGTTTTGTCTTGTTTGCTTAGTTTTTTCTAACCTATCTTTGCTTGCAGGTTTCCATTGTTTGTTTGCAGGTTTTCTAACAAATTGTATGCAGGGTATTGGATCTAAACCCAAAACCTTGTGTGCAGAGGGGTTTCCATTTCTTTCTTTTCTGTTCTTTATTTCCTTTCAGTTTCGTTTTTCTTGCATAACCACCAGGAACCCTATCCTTCTGTCCTATAGATGGAAGGTATTCATTTCTGCCCTGTAGTAAGGGAGAAATCCCTGCTACAATCCCAACTTGGGCATTTCATCCAACGTGGAAATCAAGCTTTTTTTTGCATACAGGGTTGACCATACATGGAAAATGCCCTAAAACCCATGTACATATGTGGATGTTTTGAAAACAATCGCGTATAGGGCCATGAAAAAGGATTTAATGGGCAAATAATGATCAAAAACTTGGTTTTTTTATGCAGGATGGTACTAGAGTGGTGAGAGAGAGAACATGGTGATGTTGAGGAAGTTGTTCAAGCTGATCTCATGGCTCAACAAGCATTACGAGTATGTGGATTATATAAGTTTTGGTGTCTTGGCAGCCTAAGGGCCAAACCAATACTACTTCAAATGCTAGTAGATTATTGGGATCCATAGTCTGAAACATTTCAGATAGATGGGATGTCACTCAGCATTGAGGTTGAGGACATATATTTCATCATAGGTTTGTCCTGACGAGGGGAGGTTATGAACCTATGATCCCGTGGTCTAGGAGGCGGATTGACCATAGATGAGTACATAGTTGTGTACTTTCTTCCAGATACAGAGAAGGTTGGGAGTCAAATCCTAACAAACTCTATTTAGATTTTGGGGCTAAAATCCATACTCTTGGCATTAGGTAGGATTGCAGGTTTGGCTTCACTCGACTAGGCCTCACAGCCAATGATGTTCTACGGAGGTAGAGTGTATGCGACCTATAGTATATGACTGGAGTACTACACTGCTAAGCAACATGAAATAGTAGGTCAGTGACTGCAAGATGGGTAGAGTGCAGAACTTCAGGTTTGGCAGCATACTGAGCACACTCTTCTTTGAGAGGGTGCCAGGGTTGAGCCCTAAAGTAGCCATTGCTCCACATGGAGTCCGGGATCTAGCTCAACGACGTTGGGCTAATGTCATGTGTATACTGGGAGGTGGCAGGGTGGCTAACCCTTACCCAATAGAGTTTTTTCCATGGTGGCAGAGATAGATCGTCGCCATATATCACTACACCTATGCAAGGATAGACTTCCGCAAAGACCCAGATATGCCCCTACCACTAGGAGTGGCTTATGGAGACATAGGTAAACAATCCCAAACCCACTTTTAATTTTTGAATTATTTAATTTTTCTGTGTTTTTATATATATGAACTCAAAAGACATGTTTTTGGTGTGACGACACATAGTGACAATCTGTCATGTATATGTAGATGTAGGACCACAATGGTCAGATGGCTTTCCTTGTTACCACTGGAGGGGAAGAGGTGATGATCTTATGGGTGCGGATGTGGCACGAACTCTCCAAAGCATCCACATGAGCTTTGTTCAATGATATATAGATTACCCATGGCATAAGTCAAGGACTTTCCTGAGGCCATGCAGTGCGAAGATGTTGGAGTACCATGAGCATGGGTTCAATTGTTTTGTTGGCTAGCTAGAGCCATAGTGTGCTATCATGATGAGCACCCTCCTCCACCTTAGGCTTAGAGACCTGGGTGTATATTTTTTGTATGACCGTGTAGTATATTTTGGTGGCTCGGAAGCCCCAATTTTGTATATGGTGTTAGCACCTCTATTTTGAACAATTGTGAGAGAAATATGATGGAGGAAAAAATAAAAGGTTACATGAAACTTGGCTAAAATTAATAATTTGAGTCTGTTATGAAATGGTGCATAGAGGTTAAATTGGCTCATGCTCTGATGGTGTAGAATGAAAGAGGTGAAGATCTATGGTTTGGAACAGATCCGCTCGATGGAGATGTGCGGGAGATAAGGAAAAGCAGATGTGGTTAACGAAACATGAAGATCGATGGTGATGGAACAGAATGGGTGAAATCTAAGGTTAGTAAAGACTCCATGGAATAAAGATGAATGTTTTAAAAATAGAAAAGGGCTAGCAGAATGTGTACATCCAATTTTAATCCGACGGCTAAAACAAGAAGCAGAGATTCGTCAACGGTTGTTAGAGGCTCCAGAGAATAAAGTTTCATGTTGATTGAAACCAAAAGGCGGTAGTGAAATATAAACCACGGTACATGTGGCGGTTTAGAGTGCATTCCATAGAGGAAAGTGGTTAAATAAAAACCGCTTAGTGGAGCCTCTGGAACAGACCATTATATAAAGGTGAGGTTGACTTGTTTTTAAAAAAACATTTTTATTTGCATGCTATGGACAAGCGAAGGAGACAACCCACCATCCTTCCGAGGTCAACCTTACATATCTACAGTTACAGTCACAGGTAAGCTTCAAATACTTAAGCTCTGTTCAGAGAATTATTTCCATTCTCTATTATGGATAAAAAGCAAGGGTTAGGAGTTTTAAACCGAGTTCTGGACGAAAGAGACGAATTTGTTGTTGATAGAGATAGAAATGCGTATGACCCGGTTTTGTCAGTCAGAAATGTATCAGTTTCTAAAGAAATATTGTGGCAGTACAATTTACAGGGAAATGACGTTTTGAGTGTCTGCAGGTCTTTTTCGTATTACTTCGCCATTGAACAGACTTTACTGTTTCCTAAATTTGTTGAATGGTGTGCAAGAAGCTATTCACCTTCTGAGAGAGTCATCATGAGTCATTCCACATCAAATATATTATGTAATATTGATGCAAAAACCATTCATGGAGTTCTTAATTTTCCTGATAGTTTCCCTGACAATGGTGAGTCTGTGAATGAGTCTATATTAGTCGAAGTATAAAAAGGTTGTAAAACTGAGATTAGATGTGAGTTTCTGTCCAGTATTCTTAATGAAGGTCAGTCGTTAGAGGGTCTGTTCTTGCCATATAATATTCACATTTTCAAATAAGAAGTGCAATTGGTTGTGTATTTGTTCTACCAAATTTTAGGTCTAGATAATGACGTTCATGTCAACGAAGTTGTTTTGGGTTTCTTATTAAAAATGAGTTCAGTCAGTTCTGAGTCCTATTCAGTCCATTATTTCAATTTGGATGAATATTTGGCAGAATTCATTCATATCCAGTTAGTCGAGTTTCCAAAGGTCAGGTTTTTCAAATACCAATCATACTTGTTGAACATGTTGCTATGTTCAAATGTACCAGAATTACAATTCTTGTCCACTATTTTCTCTTTGGATCTTCCGAAGCAAATCAATATGTTCGAGTTTCTAAATTCCAATTATGTTAGAGTTGTACAAGTTGTTGTTTGATGAGGTATTACCCAGAGTACTAGAATAAATGAAGCTTATGATGCAATCATCCCTGGAGGATAGAATTGGGGTTTGGTTTTTATACAAAGACTTTACTGTTTTAAGAGTGTATGGTTTCACCGAGAAACCATACAGGCTACCTGTTTTTCTTACCCCTAGAATATTTGCACTTGAATTCAAGAGACAAAGACTATATGCAGAGAAGGAGCATTTTGGAGCATTCAAGAAGTCCTCTAATATCAAATTTCCCCTTAAAGTTGGTCCATTTATCTTTAAAAACAAAAGTGCCTTGATGATTGTGGAAAAATTATTAGATATTTTGGATTTCTAGAAAGAACAAAAGGTCAATTATGATCCATATCATATAATTTATCAAAAGAAACAATCAAATAAGAACAAACCATTCGATCATCAGGTTCTTGAAGGATTGGAGCAAATAGCCAATTTGTCATGTTTTGTAGAAAGTCCATGAAGTAATGAAGATAAGAGCAGTGTATTGATTACAGCAGTTCAAGCGCCAAAAAATCCTAGTATTTTGATTAAAAGAAGTCTTTTTGAGATTGAAAATATGGATGTAGATGAAAACAATTCATGTAAAAAGACTAAAATACTTTCTCAGGACGATCAAGTTTC
Source organism: Pseudotsuga menziesii (assembly GCA_001517045.1). Taxonomy (NCBI): domain Eukaryota; kingdom Viridiplantae; phylum Streptophyta; class Pinopsida; order Pinales; family Pinaceae; genus Pseudotsuga; species Pseudotsuga menziesii. Next base: position 220,409 of record LPNX011153683.1, on the reverse strand, counting down.
AAGTGAAATAGTTGCAAAGGAGTTGAAGAAAATAGTTCCGTTCCCTAAGAAGTTAGTACAATTGAATCATTTTTCCTTTGGAGGTGAAGATAGCGCAGAGCCCAGTTCAGCTTTCAAATCCAAAGCAAAGTTCATGACAAGTTATGCTGAAAAACAGATGCAATCATTGGAGGAGACCAAAAATCTACTTCCTCGAGTAAGGAGTCTAGACAGCCAAAAGGCATCACTGATTTCTACTCAGGATGTAGAGAGGAACACCTTAATATTAGCTATGGTAAGTGAGAAAAAAGTATCTGAGATGGAAGTAAGGTTAGATAAAATCAGTGTACCTGACAAGATATAGCTCCACAAGCAGACATGAGATATTATTTATTCATATTTATTGCATGCCATTATGAAAATTAACAAATTACGAGCTCTTGTAGATAAATTGGAGGTCTAGTTGAAACACGAAAAAGTAGAGAATAAATCAAGTTCAATCTAGATTAAGAAGCTGTAGGAAGATGTTATAAATTCGTGAACTGAACTAGGAAATATTTTGGAAGAAAAATACAATACCATCCAGGTAATGAAAAAGAAGCTGAAAATCCCAAATTCCGAACATGTTCAATCCCCAGAGTTATTGGCATTGCAAGAGGAGAAAGACAAATTTTATTAGGAGATAATGGAATATAAAGGAAAAACATTGAAATTGCAGGAGGAAAAGAGCAATTGGGAAATGGAGAAAACTAAATTGATGTCACAATTTTCAAAGTTGAAAAAAGAGCAGAACAACGAAAAGTAAATTATGGAAGAATTGATGAGCCAAACTCCTACTGATACAGATTTATCTCTAGTAAATATCGAAAAGCCTTTAAGTGAATTTTTTGCTAATGATTTGTTAGTACTAATGTCACAGGTGAGCCTGAATGATGTGGAAATCAAGGAATTGAAAGAAGAAAATGAGAAGATCAAATCAGAACTGGCTAAAATGGTTGAAAGTAAGAATAAAATATCACATAATAAAAGTCAGAAGTATCTATCAGAGAAATGAAAGAATATGACATGCCAGGTGCAGAACAATGGAAGACCATGGAAATATTCGGGAAGACCAAATATATTATTCATCCTTAAAGAATAGGTGTTGCGCATTGTGGAGCTGCTTATTTAGGCCTTGCTGTCACTAAGTTGATTATAATTAAACGATTTGTTATCAGAATCGAAGCATGTAGTTTATTCCTAGTTGTTAGGGATGTAGTTACAAAAAACTTTGATTAACAGATTATTCAGTTATTGATCTTCTTGGGAAGAAGTTATTTATGTATATATTTGAATTTACTTTATGTATTGGGGGTGGGAACCCATTTGTTTGATCGATGTTTTTTCTTGAGGACATATAATTTTTGAAATAATGAAGCTGAATGTTGGTTAATCATCAGATATTGTTGTGTCATTTACTTTACAGTCCGTGCCTTTCCTTTCTATGTGATCATCTTCTCAGTGCTTACATTCCATTTTTTTTTCTTCATATCTGAAACACATATTTGAATAGTTCAGAATTCATGCTTGTTACGCTCTGACTATTGTTTCAGATATTTCATAAATATTTCCACTAAAGTTGATATGGAATTCATCTTATGATGCTCTATATTGATGGATTGTTCATGCTTCTTTCTTATCCACCTGAAATCAATGAATGACTATAATTGGATGGTTATCTTGCCTCTGTTGAAATCCCATGTATGAAATCTTTGTGTTATCTTTATTTATTTGACTCAATTCCCAATGGTTATATGTGTTGTTTCAACCATCTGCATAATGTTAAAATATTGATTCCTATATCTAGTCGTGTTAAATTTATATTTGAGAGATCCCTCTCCGGAAAGAAAAGCCAGTTTCTTTCTGAAGCGGTTTTTTCTGTTACATTTGGGATTTACCTTTTACAACCTGGGTACATTTTGAGTGATAAAAAATTGGCACCGTTTCCAAGGACGAAAGTGCAAATCTACCGTCGAAAGAATGACAAAGTTTTAAACATCAGAAAATATTTCTGTGGGAAAACAAGATTTTTTGTCTATAAAGAAGGTTGTATATTTTCCCTGGCGATTCCATTGTAAGAGTTTTTCAAAATTCCATAAGTCATTCTAGCTTCGAAAAGACATACACGAGGTAATTCAAATACCAAAATTTTAAAGAGTTTGGAAGATCTAGAAAAATTGTTTAAGAAAAAAGATAAAGAAAAAATAGATATTTCTATGTTTGGTGCATCATCTTCTCGGGATTCTCACAATATCTTTGATCAAGAATGGGAAGTTAATATTGGAAAGTGTTTGTTGAAGTCTAAGTCTGAATCTGATCTTAAATGCGCTGAACTTAATCCCCATAGATTAGATTCTTATTTACTTGATTCCCTTCAGAGAGATTTGCAACAGTATCCAAAAGTTGAAGAAACACTTGTCATTCAAAACACTAAAAAATCCTCAGTACCTATCAATCTACCTAGACCAATGGAAGCTAGATTTGCTCCTTTGTGTTTTCCTGCTGTATTGCATGACTTTCCCCAAAATTATTCCCAAAAAATTTCCTTGTTTGATGGAGAAGGAGACATAGCTGCAAAACAACATGTGGCTAAATTTGAAGATTTTGTTGATTTGGAGGAAGTCGATTATGCAGATATTAAAATGTGGTTGTTTGCTCAAAGTTTATTAGGTGAAGCAAAGAAATGGTTTAAAGATTTTCCGGCTGGGTCTATATTGACTTTTCAAGCTTTCCAGAATGCATATTTAGAAAGATGGGATGATAAACAGAGTCCTTTGCAGCTTTTGTCCCAGTATAATAGTCTCAAGAAAGGGGGTTTCGAATATGTTCATGAATTCTCAAGTAGGTTTATGAGAGCTTATAATTCTATTCTAGAAGATATAAAACCTTCTGCAACTGCTGCTAAACTTCATTATGCTAGATCTTCTGATAATGAATTTGCATTTTCATTAAGAGAAAGAAAATCAGCAACTCTTGCTGCCATGTTTACGGATGCTTTAGAAACGGAGGTGAATATGATGGCGAGTGGAAAAATTAAACACAGACATTGATAGGAGGAAAAAAGAAGAAAATATGCCTTCTACTTCTTCTACTACTGATATTAAATTTGAAATGATGTTGAAGACAATGGAGAATTTGATGGATAGGTTGACTATGGACAATAGATCATTTAATAGAGAACCAACTAATCCTCAAATCAGAAATCCAAATTTTAGAAGAAAAAATCCTCCTATGCCTCCACAAAATAGGCAAAGAGATATGAGAAATCCAAGAAATTAAGAAGAGCAACAGATTCGACCACCATTCCCTGAAAATTATGTTGCTGGTGAAGAAGATCCTGCTGAGAATGAAATTCATCTTTTTGGGGAATTAGATTCAAAGATATATCTTACTGAAGAAGAACATAGCATGGTTGCACACGAAGATGGAAATGAAGAATTTGAAAGGGAGTTAGAGCAGTATCAGAGGGGTTATTTGCATGCTATGGATGATGTACAGAGGAAGATTAGATTGAGAAATAGAGAATTTGTTATAAATAAATGGAAGTTAAACCCAAATCAACCTTCCACTAGTTCACTAAATATAGAAAAAGGAAAAGAAATAAAAAAAGAGTATGTTGTGAATAAAGAGGTTGAAAACGAAATACACAAAACAAAAGGAATGAAACAGGTGGCACTAATAGATGTAGAAAAATTTAATTCTAATTTTAATTTGCAGAATGAACTTTCCAAGCTGAAGATATCTGTTCCTTTTAATGAGTTGTTGAGAAATAATGAGTACATAGATATCATAACAAAGATGGTTAGAGGTCCAAGAGAATTTCAGTCAAACATTTTGGAGTTGACAGATGATAATCCTACTATTTCATTTGGGCCAACGATTGAAAGTATAGATAATGAAGAAGTTCCTCCTTTTTATTTGAGTTTGAATGTGCATGATATGGTGGTGCATAATGCAATGTTGGATTCAGGCGCATCACATAATTTAATGCCAAAGGGAGGGGTCGAAAGCTTGGGGCTGGAAATGACAAGACCTTATAAAGATTTGTATTCCTTTGATTTCAGAAGGGTGAAGTCTCTTGGTTTAATTAAAGATATGGTAGTAACTTTGAATAAATTTCCATCTAAAACAATAGTAATGGATGTAGTAGTGGAAGACATTCCACCAAAATTTGGGGTGTTGTTATCAAGGTCTTGGACTTCGAATTTGAAAGGTAGTTTGCAAATGGATATGTCATATGCCACTATTCCTATACAAGATGGGAGTAGAAGGTTGTATAGTGAGAAAAGAACTCCTTATGTAGTGAGAAGTCAAGATAAGCCTAAAATTCATCATATATATGTTGTTGATATTGGTTTGGGTTCTTCTATTTTCTTTAATGATAATGTCCCATGTGACTTGGAATATACATTGTAGATGAAACCTGAGGAAAATAAAAAGGAAGGAATGATGGAACCAAATTATTTGGAAGTGAAACAAAAAGGAGAAGGTTTGCAGACTATGTATTTTGATGGGTCTGTAGAAAAGGTTGGTGCTGGTGTCGGTGTGTACATAATTTCTCCTATCGGGGATTTTAAAGATTTGTCATATAAATTAACGTTTGAATGCACAAATAATGTAGCTGAATATGAAGCTTTATTACTTGGGTTGCATGCATTAAAATATCTGGCAGCATAGAGGATAAGAGTTTTGGGAGATTCAGAGCTGGTAATAAATTAGGTGAATGATAGTTATCAAACCAAGCATCCCCGAATGAGAGCCTATAGGAATGAAGTATGGGATATGATTGGTAAATTTTTTACAGAGCATACAGTTAAGGTAATTCCCAGATATGAGAATATAGTAGCTGATTCTTTGGCTATAGTTGCTGGAAAATTCAAAACCCCAAGTGTTGGTCAGAAGGAATACCAAGTGGACATTGTGAACAGACCATCTATTCCTGATAATTCTAAGTATTGGAAGGTGTTTGAAGATGACATGTAGATAAAAAGGTTTTTAGAACTATCAGGAGAATTTGTAAATACTCATATCGATGCTGAAAATGACAATTGTGAAAATTTCCAGGATGATGAAGAACCTGAAGGAGAAAAGAATGGTGCTAAAAAATTGAAGGGAACCTTAGGAGGAAGAGATATTATTCAATTGAGAAATAATTTTATACCAAGAGGTTTGATCCCTTTAGAAAAACGTTTTGATCGGAATGATGTTGCTAAGAACCCTAAAGTGAATCCTACTAAAAATGTTGTTGAAGACAGAAATATTGGTATTGAAGAAAATCCGAAGATTGTAAAACTGTCCAAAAATTTGCTTGTGAAAGAAAAAGAAGAGTATGTAAACGTAATGAAGAGGTATACAGATGTATTTTCTTGGAGATATGAAGATATTAAAGAATATGATACATCTATAATACAACATACTATTCCCATAAAACCTGGAGAAAAACCTTTCAGGCAAAAGCTTAGAAGAATAAATCCTAAGCTGTTACCAATTATTGAGAAGGAACTTAAAAAATTATTTGATGCTAAGATCATCGTGACTCTAAGATTTCCAAGATGGGTTTCAAATTTAGTTCCTGTTAGGAGAAAGAATGGAGAAATAAGGCTGTGTATAGACTTCCAAAATTTGAACAAGTTTTCTATGAAGGACAATTATCCCTTGCCAAAGATGGATCATATATTGCAGAAGGTAGTTGGAGCAGAAATCATTTCGATGATGGACGGTTTTTCTGGTTACAATTAGATTAAGGTACTACCCAAAGATATGGAGAAAACTGCCTTTAATACACCTTGGGGCACCTTTATGTACGCAAAGATTCCTTTTAGTTTAATGAATGCAGGGGCTACTTTCCAGCAGGCCATGGACATTGCTTTTGCAGGAGAAATTGGAAAGTTTGTGGTAATTTATATGGATGATATCACAGTTTATTCAAGATCTAACAAAGAACATATTCATCATTTAGAAAAAAAATTAATGAAGTGCAGGAAGTTCAGTATCTCATTGAACCCAAAGAAATCAAATTTTGCGCTAGAAGAAGGAAAATTGTTGGGTCATATAATATCTAAAGATGGAATAAAAATCGATCCTGATAGAGTTAGCGCAATCTTAAAAGTATGAGAACCAAGGAGTAAAAAGGAAATACAATCATTCCTAGGACAAGTGAATTTCTTAAGAAGGTTTGTGCCCAGTTTTGCTGAAATCTTAATGAACATTACAAATATGTTGAGAAAAGGTCATGAGATAAAATGGACAGCGGAAGCCAGGAGGTCTTTTAGGGAAACAAAACAAGCCATTTTGGAAGCTCCAGTGTTGGTGAGTCCATATTTCATGAAATATTTCCTAATATTTTCTTATGCTTCAAAACATACTATTGCGGCAGTTTTGTTGCAGAAGAATGATGAAAACATGGAACAACCCATAGCATTTTTTAGTAAGATGTTGAGGGATGGAGAATTGAAATATGATATCATGGAGAAATAGGCATATGCTTTGGTCAAATATTTGAAATATTTTAGAGTCTATATTCTCCACTCACAAGTAATTGCTCATGTTCCAACCGCTGCAGTAAAAGGGATTTTGACACAACCTAATCCAGAAGGCAGAAGGAAAAAATGGATAGCGACATTACTAGAGTATGACATAGATATAAAACCTACCAAGCTGGTTAAAGGACAAGGATTGGCGAAAATGATGACAGATTCAAATTGTAAGTATTTACAACTCAATTTTTTATCCATTCAGTCTAATCAGATGGATACAGAGGTGGAAGTAATGGTTGACTTTGTTGCATCTCCATGGTACTCTAACATTGTTCATGTCCGTCGGAATTTACAAGCACCAGCGGGATTGAGAAAGTCAAGAGCGAGATCAGTAAAGTTGAAAGCTGCCAAATTATATATTATAAATCGATATCTTTATTGGAAGGATCCTGGAGATGTGTTACTCAATTGTCTTTTGGAAAATGAAGCTCAGCATAAGGAGATTGTGGAGGGCATCATTCTTGGAAGGTGACGGCAAATAAAATTCTGAGAGTAGGCTACTATTGGCCAACATTATTTTTCGATGTATATAAAGAAACCAGCATGTGTCATCAGTGTTAGATTTTTTACGATAAAAGAAAGGTAATTCCTCTTCTTTTAAATCCAATAACAGTAGAAGGTCCTTTTCAGCAATGGGGTTTGGATTTCATTGGAGAAATAAATCCCAATTCTTCAGGACAGCATAGATGGATCTTAACATCTACAGATTATTTCACAAAATGGATTGAAGCAATTCCTACTAGGAGAGCGACTGAGACTGTAATCATGGATTTTCTTGAGGAAAACATACTGGCTAGATTTGGGTGTCCCAAAAGAATAGTAATAGATAATGCAGTAGCCTTTAAATCCAAGAAAATGATTAATTTTCGTCATAAATATCATATCAGTCTAAATCATTCAACTGCTTATTATCCACAAGGAAATGGGTTGGCCAAGTCTTTAAATAAAAGCCTGGTTAGGATCATCAAGAAGCTATTAGAAGATAATAAAAGATCTTGTCATACCAATCTCAAATATGCTTTGTGGGCTGACAGGATTAGTACCAAAAGAGCGATTGGAATGTCTCCTTTCCAATTAGTATATGGAACTGAAGTTGTCTTTCCAGCATCATTGGGTGTTCCAGTTATGAGGTATTTTCAGGAGCAGCAGGAGGAACCAAACCACATGGAAAAGGAGGATAAATCAGATTATTGAACTAGAAGAGCAAAGGAATAAGGCCTATGACAAAGTGCAGACACGTCAGGAAAGAATGAAAAATACTTTCGATAGAAGGGTAAAGGAAGAACAGTTCCAAATTGATGACCTGGTGTTAAAATGGGATGCTCCTAAAGAAGATAAACATGGAAAATTTGATCACAAGTGGGTAGGTCGTTATTTTATTGCTGGACACAGAGGGAAAAATGCATTTCTTTTGGAATATCCGAATGGGGATTCTTTGGATAGTAATCCTGTCAATGGAATATTTTTGAAGCATTACCTATCCTAAGAAGGAAGGTCAAATTTGTATCATATGTTGTAAATATTTGTTTTCTTGAAAGCAGTACAGATGGGGGGATGAATATTTTTGAAGCTTGGAGTGAAATCCTTAAGATTTAGGAGGTAAAACATTTTTCTCTAGTAAAATATATCAGCTAAAAAGTAAAAAGTTTGAAAGTTTTCATACAAAGATTAAAGACAGGCACCTAGTCTACGCGTTCTTTGATACCTCGCAGGGAGGATATCATCCCCAGATGGAGCCACTTGTTAGCACCTCTATTTTGAACAATTGTGAGAGAAATATGATGGAGGAAAAAATAAAAGGTTACATGAAACTTGGCTAAAATTAATAATTTGAGTCTATTATAAAATGGCGCATAGAGGTTAAATTGGCTCATGATCTGATGGTGTAGAATGAAAGAGGTGAAGATCTATGGTTTGGAACAGATCTGCTCGATGGAGATGCGTGGGAGATAAGGAAAAGCGGATGTGGTTAACGAAACACGAATATCGATGGTGATGGATTAGAATGGGTGAAATCTACGATTGGTAAAGACTCCATGGAATAAAGATGCACGTTTTAAAAATAGAAAAGGGCTAGTAGAATGTGTACATCCAATTTTAATCCGATGGCTAAAACAAGAAGCGGAGATTCATCGATGATTGTTAGCGGTTCCGAAGAATAAAGTTGCATGACGATTGAAACGAAAAGTCGGTAGCAAAATATAAACCATAGTACACCTGGTAGTTCAGAGTGCATTCCGCGGAGGAAAGTGGTTAAAGAAAAACCGCTTAGTGGAGCCTCCGGAATAGACCATTATATAAAGGTGAGGTTGACTTGTTTTTAAAAAATCATTTTTATTTGCATGCTATGGATGAGCGAAGGAGACAGCCCACCATCCTTTCGAAGTCAACCTTACATATCTACAGTTACAATCATAGGTAAGCTTCAAATACTTAAGCTCTATTCAGAGAATTATTGCCATTCTCCATTATGGAGAAAAAGCAGGGGTTGGGAGTTTTAAATCGAGTTCTGGATGAAAGAGAGGAATTCGTTGTTGATAGAGATAGAAATGTGTATGACCTAGTTTTGTCAGTCATAAATGTATCAGTTTCTAAAGAAAGATTGTGGCAGTATAATTTACAGGGAAATGACATTTTGAGTGTCTGCAAGTCTTTTTCATATTACTTCGCCATTGAATATACTTTACCATATCTTGAATTTGTTGAATGGTGTGCAAGTAGCTATTCACCTTATGAGAGAGTCATCATGAGTCATTCCACATCCAAGATATTATGTAAGATTGATGCAAAAACCATTCGTGGAGTTCTTAATTTGCCTGATAGTTTCCCTCACAATGGTGAGTTTGTGAATGAGTCTGTATTAGTTGAAGTATACAAAGGTTGTAAAACTGAGATTAGATGTGAGTTTCTGTCAAGTATTCTTAATGAAGGTCATTCGTTAGAGGGTCTTTTCCTATCGTATAATATTCACATTTTCAAAGAAGAAGAGCAATTGGTTGTGTCTTTGGTCTGCCAAATTTTAGGTCTATATAATGATGTTCATGTCAACAAAGTTGTTTTGGGTTTCTTATTAAAAATGAGTTCAGTTAGTTCTAAGTCCCATTCAGTCCATTATTTCAGTTTGGATGAATATTTGGTAGAATTCATTCATATCCAGTTAGTCGAGTTTCCAAAGGTCAGGTTTTTCAAATACCAATCATACTTGTTGAACATGTTGCTATGTTCAAATGTAACAAAATTACAATTCTTGTCCACTATTTTCTCTTCAGATCTTCCGAAGCAAATCAATATGTTCAAGTTTGTAAATTCCATTATGTTAGAGTTGTACAAGTTGTTGTTTGATGAGGTATTACCTAGAGTACTAGAAGAAATGAAGCTTATGATGCAATCATCCTCGGAGGACAGAATTGGGGATTGGTTTTTATACAAAGACTTTACTCTTTTAAGAGTGTATGGTTTTACTGGGGAACCATACAGGCTACCTGTTTTTCTTACCCCTAGAATATTTTCACTTGAATTCATGAGACAAAGACTATGTGCACTGGAGGAGCATTTTAGAGTATTCAAGAAGTCCTCTAATATCAAATTTCTCCTTAAAGTTGGTCCATTTATCTTTAAAAAAAAAGTGCCTTGATGATTGTGAAAAAATTATTAGAGATTATGGATTTCCAAAAAGAACAAAAGGTCAATTATGATCCATATCATATAATTTCTCAAAGGAAACAATCAAATAAGAACAAACCATTCGATCATCAGGTTGTTGAAGGATTGGAGCAAATAGCCAATTTGTCTTGTTTTGTAGAAAGTCCAAGAAGTAATGAAGATAAGAGTAGTGGATTGATTACAGCAGTTCAAGCACCAGAAAATTCTAGTATTTTGATTAAAAGAAGTATTTCTAAGATTGAAAATATGGATGTAGATGAAAACAATTCATGTAAAAATACTAAAATACTTTCTCAGGATGATCAAGTTTCAAGTGAAATAGTTGCAGAGGAGTTGAAGAAAATAGTTCTGTTCCCTAAGAATTCAGTACAATTGAATCATTTTTCCTTTGGAAGTGAAGATAGTGCAGAGCCCAGTCCAGCTTTCAAATCCAAAGCAAAGTTCATGACAAGTTATGCTGAAAAACAGATGCAATCATTGTAGGAGACCAAAAATCTACTTCCTCGAGTAAGGAGTCTAGGCAACCAAAAGGAATCATTGATTTCTACTCAGGATGTAGAGAGGAACACCTTAAAATTAGCTATGGTAAGTGAGAAAAAAGTATCTTAGATGGAAATAAGGTTAGATAAAATCAGAGTACCTGACAAGATACAACTTCACAAGTAGACAAGAGATATTATTTATTCAGATTTATTGCAGGCCATTATGAAAATTAACAAATTACAAGCTCTTGTAGATAAATTGGAGGTCTAGTTGAAACACAAAAAAGTAGATAATAAAGCAAGTTCATTCCAGATTAAGAAGCTGTAGGAAGATGTTATAAATTCAGGAAGTGAACCAGGAAATGCATAGGCCATCATAAAGCTTTTGGAAGAAAAAGACAATACCATCCAGGTATTGAAAAAGAAGCTAAAAATCCCAAATTCTGAACACACTCAGTCCCCAAAGTTATTGGCATTGCAAGAGGAAAAACACAAATTTTATCAAGAGATGATGGAGTATAAAGGAAAAACATTAAAATTGCAGGAGGAAAAGAGCAAATGGGAAATGGAGAAAACTAAATTGATGGCAAAAATTTCAAAGTTGAAAAAAGAGCAGAACGACGAAAAGAAAATTATGGAAGAATTGATGAGCTAGACTCCTGTTGATACAGATTTATCTCTTGTAAATATCGAAAATCCTTTAAGTGAATTTTCTGCTGATGATTTGTTAGTACCAATGTCACAGGTGAGCCTGAAGGATGTGGAAATCAAGGAATTGAAAGAAGAAAATGAGAAGATCAAATCAGAACTGGCTAAAATGGTTGAAAGTAAGAATCAAATATCACATGATAAAAGTCAGTTGTAGAAAAATTTTAATGAATTAAAAGAAAGGAATACAAGAAAGGCCCCTCTATAAGGAGCTAAGCATATAATATGGGATACATTATCTGTAGAGGTTACTAAATTTAGACATTATCTAAATTTTATTGATGAGCAGAGTGCATTAGTTAATTTAGCCACCCAGAGATTAAAGTTGGCAAATGAAACCATGGATAAAAATCCTTTAAACACAGCTCAAAATGCTCTGAATTTTTTGAATTCCCTCACATATCAAAAGTTTTAGGAGATAGGGATTAAAGATAGAGTAGCTATTGTACTATGGTCGAAAAAATTCATTAACAAACATCATCTTATGAAGGTGGTACAAGATAAGGTGAATTACATGTCTTCGCGGATAAATGATTTCAGGCGTGCTTTCAGGGAGTTGTTTGAAGATGACCTCCCTTCTTTCTGGTACGAAGAGGGAAGACTTTTTTCTCAGAAACATTATCATAGTCTGTTAGTGCAAAACCACATAGACCATTCCAATTTTGATGAATTGGTAAAAGGACTGACTAGGAAAACCATCGTGGACAATTAACAGAGGATTTCAAAATATTACAAAAGTTCCTGATCGTTAAAGGAGGGTTTCCCACTGTATCTTATGAGGCCTATGTGGATCTGGAAGTATCTATTAGAGAAATGACAGAATATGACACGCCAGGTGCAGAACAATGGAAGATCGTGGAAATATTCGGGAAGACCAAATATATTCTTCATCCTTAAAGAACAGGTGTTGCGCGTTGTGGAGCTACTTATTCAGGCCTTATTGTCACCAAGTTGATTATAATTAAACGATTTGTTATCAGAATCGAAGCATGTAGTTTATTCCTAGTTGTTAGGGATATAGTTACAAAAAACTTTGATTAACAGATTATTCAGTTATTGATCTTCTTGGGAAGAAGTTATTTATGTATAAATTTGAATTTACTTGATGTATTGGGGGTGGGAACCCGTATGTTTGATCGATGTTTTTTCTTGAGGACATATAATTTTTGAAATAACAAAGCTGAATGTTGGTTAATCATCAGATATTCCTGTGTCATTTACTTTACAGTCTGTGCCTTTCCTTTTTATGTGATCATCTTCTCAGTGCTTACATTCCATTTTGTTTTCTGCATATCTGAAACACATTGTTGAATAGTTCAGAATTCATGCTTGTTATGATCTAACTATTGTTTCAAATATTTCATAAATATTTCTACTAAAGTTGATATGGAATTCATCTTATGATGCTCTATATTGATGGATTTTTCATGCTTCTTTCTTATCCACCTGAAATCAATGAATGACTATAACTGGATGGTTATCTTGCCTCTGTTGAAATCCCATGTATGAAAACTTTGTGTTATATTTATTTATTTGAATCCATTTCCCAATGGTTATATGTGTTGTTTCAACCATCTGTATAATGTTAAAGTATTGATTCCTATATCTGGTCGTGTTAAATTTGTATTTGATAGATCCCTCTCTAGAAAGAAAAGCCAGTTTCTTTCTGAAGCTATTTTTGTTGTTACCTTTGAGATTTACCTTTTACAACCTGGGTACATTCTAAGTGATAACATATGGCACTTATGTATTATGACGTCACTTTTTGAACTTAATGAAAAAACTTTTATGATGATTGATTTTTATTTTATTTACATGTGTGTGTTTGTGATATTCTTATGGTCTTTGAAACAAATGCCACTCTAACACATAGTTAGCATATGAGTCAGCAACTTGATTAAAAATTCTTGGAACATGAATGTATGTTATACTATCAAACTGTGGTTCTAGCAATCTAACACATAAGAATATTCATAACAATGTCAGATCCCTAATACGATACAATCCATTAAGTTGTGAAACCACTAACTACGAATGAAGACGTACCTCAAGAGAATGAACACCATGTGAAATGGAATCACACAATAACTCAATGACGGCACTATATTCAGCAACATTGTTTGACAAAGGTCGTAAACATATGCCTCCTGAAGGCAATACTTGACCCGTAGGAGTATAGATCACCCAAGCATCTGAAGTTGATTGTGGAGTGTGGTGACTATCACCATCAACGAATCCTATGTAAACAGAATATTCCATCGACATCTGCCATAAGAAACTAAAGCTAATCAATAAACCCAATCACCATAAGAAAACCTAACTATGTAATGCAAAATTGTACAATAATATACAAAAAACATCCTTGGATGAATATCATGGATAGTATTTTTTGAGATAGATCCCATTTCTAGGATCCTCCAAGGTTGTCCTTTCATAATCAACCAGCTCATAGGATCCTTTATCTAAGACCCATTTAACCACATAAATACCATGCCACTTGGGTTTAAACTTTCCTGCTCCCAAGGGTTCCTTAGCTTGATCCCGCAAAAGGACCAAGTCACCTTCACTAAACTTCCTCGAACGGACAGACTTATCATATTGGGCCTTAACGTGACAATTTTTAACCTCTAGCACCACTAACGAATCTTGGTGTTGCTCATCAAGTTGTTCTAAGTGGACTAAATGCTCCTCCAATGCGGAAGTGTCTGGTAAAAGCTCCACAGCTAGCTTTAGGGAAGGGATTTCGCATTAAACCGGTAATAATGACTCCACCCCATGCACAAGATGATAGGGAGAAATATCAGTAGCAGCATTAACCATGGTTCTATAGGCCCATAAAGAAGGATACAACATGATATTCCAATTACTCTTGTTGTGTGTAATGGTTCGTTGGATAATATACTTAAGTGACATGTTCGCCACTTCAACCTGTCCATTCGCTTGAGGGTAATAAGAAGAGGAGTGCTCTTACTTATACCCTAACTTGGAAGCCAACTCTTCCATCATTTTGTTCTAAAAGTTCCTACCATGATCAATGATAAGCTCGTTTAGAATGCCGAACTGGGTGAGAATCAGGTTGAAAACGAAATGCGCGACTGTCTCACCATCGGATTTAACTTTGGGCATCACCTATGCCCATTTCATGAAGTAATTGATAGCCACAATAATATGATGGTGCCTCCTAGCTGAATCTAGGTTGCAATCCATAAAATCAAGCCCCCACTTGGTGAATGGACCGCCGGTGATAATAGGATGCAATGGGGACACGAGCGCATATTACATGCAAATACCTAGCAAGGGTGGCACTTCTTGACTGCATTAATGCAATATTTGAAGATAGATGGCCAAAAATAGCCCGCTCTCAATATTTTTTGGGCTGTATAAAGCCTAAATAAATGACCACCACACCCCCCTTTGTGGCAATTATTAAGCATGACCTCAGCCTCATCATGGGTTAAATAATGACGTAAAATAGAATCCACCCCACGGCGATACAAAGTGTCATCCACTATGAGACAGTTCTTTGCTATGTGGTGTAATCGTTGTTGCTCATGTCATGAGAGGTGAGTAGGGACCTTCAATGTTTGCAAATACATGATAATAGCCCCATACCAAGGGTCCATAGTTGTGATGAGGAAAATATGCTCATCAACAAAAGAATTCTCATAAACCTCCTCTTCCTCCAAGTTTGGGAAATCTGATATGAGCTCAGAAAAGATTAACGATTTCTTCGATTTAGCTTAAATGAATTTGAGATTAGGCTCTTGAAAAATCACAATCCATTTATTATATTTTCTCCCAATCATCCTTCTAGTGAGGATGAACTGAAATGGATTGACGTGAGCTATGACCAAAGTCTAGCGAAGGAGAATGTAATGTCTCAAATGCTGAACCACATGAACGGTGGCTAAGGCTAGCTTCTCCACCTAAGAATAGCGAATTTTTGCATCGATAAGGTTTTGTCTCAAATAATATATGACATGCTCATGGAGCTCCTCATCCTCTTGAACCAAAACTATACCAACCGTCTTGTGAGACACGACCACATAAATCAAGAAGTCATGACTATATTATAGTGGACTAAGCACGGGGGCCATTGCTAAGACTTTCTTAAGAGCATCGAAAGACTCCTAGGCTCACTCATCCCAGTAAAAAGGGGTGTCCTTCTTCAACAGATGCATGAAGCCTTTAGTCAAGTTGGAGAAATTGACCACGAACCTTCGCAAGAAGTTTGCCATATTTTGTAAACATTGAAGGTGTTGAATGTTACGCAGGGGAGACAATTGAAGTATTTCCTCAACCTTCAAGGGATTGATCCTAATACCCTCCTTAGATACGATGAATCCTAGTAAATGACTAACTTTCATGCAAAATATGCACTTATGAGGATTTAAACGAACTTGATAATGACAGCATATTTCGAACACTAATCACAAATGGTAAGGATGACACACTCTCAAATGAGAGTGAGCAGTGAGATCATCCAAATATACTTCAATAATCGTTTTAATATCATGAAATATTAAGGTCATGGCCCACTGAAATGTAGCTCCGATGTTTTTAAGGTCGAAGGGCATCTTCCGATATGAAAAAGTACCCCAAGGAAAAATAAATGCGGTCTTTTGTTGATCCTTGGGATTAATTTGTATCTGATTATATCCATAAAAGCCATCCATAAAATAAAATACCTCACTTCCCGCACACTCATCCAAAATTTGATCAATAAATGGTGTAAGGAAATTATTCTTAGGACAGGCTCGATTTAATTCACGGAAATCATTGCATATTCAGATCGCTCCCTACTTCTTATCCATTGGAATGAGATTTGAAACCCATTCCATCAAGGGAACAAGATAGATAAAACTATCTTAGAGTAGTTTCTCTATCTGAGCTTTAATGGCGGGTGTTTTTCTAGGATTCATGGCACACAAACGTTGTCGAACCAGTTTTGCATCTAGATAGGTATTGATTTCGTGTTCAACAATATGAGGGTCTATACTTGCCATTTATTTGTATGACCAAGTGAAAATATCATGAAACTCCTTAAACAGCTCAGTATACTCTTTAATCTCATCGAGGGAACAACCTGCCCCAATGTAGACATTCTCAATCTTACTAGGATCATGAGAAATATTGATAGGAATCGTTGGTGATAGGTTATCCATGTTCCCTTCATCCATCGGACTAGGAGAGCTTAATGGAACCACAGGGCTACCAATTTTCTCACTAAGAATATCCCTAAAGTCATCACACTCCAAATATCAATATTAGGAAGGAAATACGATCTATGGTGCAACTCTTCCCAAGGTTGCTCAATCCCAGACATGGACTCAATAATAGCTTCATCTGACAAAAAACATCATCAAGGTACTGATGAGAGTGAGATGACTCTACTGCCCATGCAGGCAGCACATAAGGGTCCTCCTCCTTCGTCTGTGAAGAGGAAGGACTAGGCTCTACAACATGATCAAGATTCGCTTAATACACCACCATTGTTGTAGGAAATGGAACGTCTGTCTCAATAGGAATACTTGAAGTACTCAGTGAAGGAAGAATCCAAGGATCTTCCATATGAGTAGTGCGAAAAGATACCAATTTCAACGAGGATGAAGCTCCACCAAGACTAGACCGAATCATAAGAACAAGCACAGTATAACTAAAGGTTCCCATAAGAGAAGGATACATACCCACACCAACATTCTCAGCTTCTGGCTGAGAATCATCGATAATTAGGATAGAGGCTCTTGATGATGCATTAACACTCAGATTATGGAATGAATTTTGATCAATAGTAACGATCTTCCCATTAAACTAAAAGCAAACCACTCAAAATAGGGAAGAATCTATGACTCACATATTGTACATCCAATTCCTACCCAGCAAAAGATTGTAGTCAAGGGGCACATCAACCACCTCGACCTCGATCTCAAAATTCTTCCCTCCCAATTGGAACTCTAGAGAAGGAAGTATACCGTGCGGTCGAAATGAACTACCATCAAAATCCGTCAACTTGTTGGCATACTGAGACAACGTGGGAGAACCTAAGCCCTTCCAACAAGAAAAAGACATTACGAAAGTGGCAACGCCTTCATCAATGATAGTATGCATGATGGTGTTGTTGAGACACTCTACATGAATCAAAAGAGACACATAGTAAGGAAAGCAAGGCTATGCTCCCATGGTTTAAAATTTGATAATGGAAGAAGAGCTATCATCAATAACCCTAGGAGTAGGCAACAAGGCCTTCCTCTACAGAGGACAAGTCTGAAGCACTTCTAACATAGACATCGCACAAGGAGTTTGACCCAAGTCCTCAACAACTGAATAGTTATAGACGGCTTGGGCATTAGGATTGCACCCAAAATGCTTCAAGAATCCCTTAGGAATGCAAGGTGGAGCTTCAGGTTTATCTGTAGGCTTTTCAATTTGTAAAGGGCTCTCGGGTGGGGAAGGTTCTTTCCCAAAGTCTGGTTGTGATGGACCATAATCTTTCACACATGTCACAACTTTGGAATATTTCACCATGTTGACTTAATCGTGACCAGGCATGACCTTCGACGGGTTTTGAGTTCCACCAGTCGCACAACCAGGATCAATGGTCCTTGAGTTCATATTTTGATTATTAGGTAAAGGATTAGTAAACACAGCCAGTCCTTTTTCTATGAACTTTGAGGCATCCTCGATACAAGGGCACAAGTGAGTGAGGTGGTCGTTCTTACACAACTTACAAGGAAAATCACCATACATTTAGTATTCTTGTGCCCCCCAGCATTATTCATGTTCTTGTCATTATTATTACCATTTTTTGTTTTTATTCCCACCCTTACGATTATTTTTTCCTTTCTTTTTATTCCTTCCAGGGTGTCGGTTGCCTTTTAGGTTCGACGTTTGCACGGAGAGTACACTCATCAATTAGGTAGGTTGATACAAAGTCATAGCTTGTCCCAACACAAGTTGTTTAATCAATAACTAGCTCACCTGTTTTGTAACTGAGTCCGCAGGTTTGGTATTTGTGGAGCCAACAATACCATCAGTATGTGTCTCAGGTTTGATCTTGGGGTCAAAATTGGATCTTGGAGCATTCAAGATAATCTCATACAAGAGTTTGGATTGAGCATAGATCAAATCCAACTCTTGAGCCCTAAATATAGCTTGGTCCTCATTTTGAACTCCATATGTAGAAACATCATTCGCGATTTAAGGTAACAATGACTTGAGAAACCGTTCTAAAAGAAACTCTGGTGGTATAAAGGCTTTAATTAATCATTTCCATATATGCCACTCTTGAATATGATCTGAAATGTGTGTGGCTTTGTCTTTCTGAAAGTTTTACAATATTTTGGCATCGACATCGTAATGTATGGGTAGCTAGAAATGATTAAGAGAATTCATGGCAAGATCATCAAACGTAGCATAAGCCCCCCCCTACTAACTCTATATACCATTTTGCTGCAGGACCCATGAGGGTGCATTGAAATAGCCTCAAATGGATGGAATCATCATGTAAGGAATTGGAAGAGCACCAAAGGTGGAAGTTGGTGACATGCTCACAAGGATCTTCACATGCCTTACCTTCGAACTTGGGAATGTATAAAGGAAGCTTGGTAGGAACTGTCGGCCATGCCGGATTATGAGACAAAAGATCATTCGTCAATCTCGACAAATAAAGAAAGTTCAAGGTCACAAGGAAAGAGAGCCTAGGTTGAGACAATCGATTCCATTCTCCATGATAGGACTGGTTTTGATAGGCTTTATTGCTATAAATACCATGGACTTAGCCAGTGGGATAATAACCTCTTCCCATTTGACCCATGAAGGGCTGCATGGAAGCATTATAATGTGGAGTACCCTAATTGTGAGGTGACACAAAGCCATAATTAGGAGAGTAAGTGAGTTGTTGACACCCGTACCCATACAATTGGTGGCTTGGTCCGTAATACGGTCGATAAGAAGGTATATGTGAAGCTCCATAGTTCGAACCATAAGATGGTCCATGTGAAGGTACATGTCCTATTGACATGGAAGGAGGCACATGGCCTTGCAATACTACGGTGTGAATAGGATTAGAATGGACATGACTATTAGTGGTATTCCAAACAGAAGGCCCATGCGAATTAAGGGGAGGATGGGTCATTAAAAAGGCATTTGAAAGAATGGGTGTCGAAGGCGATGGAACATGTTAAGGAATGTACGTGGTGTTCCCAATGTTCACATGTATCGGTTCTGGTATCTGAATAAGGTTACTAACACTAGGCCTAGGATGAGCATGTGAAGATGCATCCACCACAGGGATGGAAGGTGCAATGTGACTAGTGCCCTCAAACATCTCCGCATGGAAAGGAATGGAAGTGCCCCCATGTGTAGTGCCAGGGTCAAATTCCGACTCAGCATGATATGTTGGGTCGGACTTAGGGATATCAAGCATGCCATATCTAACATTACGAGTGCTTGTGGGTTCATAGTGAGTCTCGTCACCCAGATTCCAATACCGACGACCTATGAATGAGGGATCATAAGCAGACCATGAAGGATGCTCATGTGGTGGATCATATGTGCTAGTAGGATCACCCTTCCCAACCTCATGAGGTGGAGATGACACCTCTGGAATCTCATCCTCATGATCTCCCATGGTGTGTGAATCAAAGTTGAGAAGTCATTCACCGGGACTGTCTAGTTCTCTCCCCCACAGGAGGAGGAGATGTGGAAGGTGGAAGTCCTACTAAACAATGAGAATAGTGAGGTGTTGTTCCCTAATCCACAATGACTCAATAACAATAAGAGACTCAATATAATTATGTAACGGTAGGAAAACTAGCGTGCCCAGAGCATACACCTAAAAAATGTAAATCCAAATCACAAGCAAACCAAGGGTAGGATATGTGAGCTCCCAAATGAAGCAGGTATGTCCTAGGAGAGGCTTGAGACTCCTATATACAACAAGAAAAGGTTCGTAACCAATTATAGTGTCCCTAAGCTTCAACGCATATAGCGACTGTGCCATATAACCCCTACCTGGAAAGGACACCTACAGAATAACCTCTGCAAACACCCCCTCGATAACCTAGGTAAGGAAACTAAGGTCACCTCAATATAAATAATGCTCAGGTAGACCATCGTAGGTGGGATTTATCATATGGGTAGGGTAGAAAATCCTGAAGCCTGAAAGTACAACTGCTACCCCAGGGGTGCACCAGACAATACCTCAAAGGCCCCCAAATACAAATACAATCCTGGAAATATCTCCAGTTCTCACAGAAAGTAAGCAGGGGTCATCCCAGTCACAATCACGTGTGTTTCCTCGTGCTTAACTCCCGTTTAAGAGGAGCATCCTAAGAAACACTAATTATACCAATGGTTTCACACTCTCACCTGGACAAACACCTAATTGTTTTGTTTAGTGGTCTTGGAGAATTAACTTACAATGAACTATTCCAAGTCCCTAAAACCTAATCTTGTTGATGCACCCTAGAAAATAAAAGAGTGTAATTCATTTTATTATGTGTTGATTTTAATCAGTTGTATTACTCAAAGGGTAAATGGACGTGCAACTGATGAAGTTATGATGCAACAAGAAGTAAAATGCACACCTAACAATCAATGCAAATTCATTGTGTAGAATGAAAATTAGGGTATGCTATTACATGAAGTGCAAAAATTTTCCTTCAAATGTATATGCTATCATTCCTATATAAAAATATGACTATAATTCACCAATCAAACCTAATGCAAGTACCATGCTAATGCAAAATGCAAGCAATGCATAACTATGAAAAAAGAAAAATATTTTTTATTTTTGAATTAAATGAGATATAAAAGAAAAAATATGACTCTACCACCCTCAGACTCTGCAACCGCTCACAAACAATAGCCAAGCAAAGCACCAAGGTAAAATAGACCTAATGCACTAATCTCAAAACAAAAAGTATAAAATGAATGACGAGAACATTTTCAAAAATCGAACTAAAAGAAGTCTCCAGTCATAAATAGGGGTGTATACAGACTCCAGAAGCATCCAAGAAGACTCGGCAATCATCCGAACTCACCCAAAAACACTTGATTCTCCCAATAAAGCAAAAAATAAATGCATACATGATTGTTCTCAGCAAAACTGCATACATACACGACTATTTAAGGAAAACCCGTGTGTACAGGCAACTGTGAAAGAAAAACCTGCGTACACGAAGAAAAATAGAGAAAAATTAGGTAAACAGATAGGCTAAGACAAAGTTTACTTCTTCAGGACCCTACTAGGAAAACATACCCCCAAAATCGATACAGAAACAGAGAAATCAGATAAATTCAAGTACATTGAATGCCAAAAACCCCCAAAGAAAAAACAACTAGGAACCTCCCCAATGTGGTCACCAATTCTATTACTAAGAGAAACTTCCTATGGCTTGGGGTGCACCATAATAGACATATAAACCATAGAAATAAATCCCTTCCCAATATGCAAGAAAAACCAAACATCTAACACTAAAGGATCTCAAATCATACCTTATTTCGGATGATTGAAGTAGATCCCTGTTGATATTTTTCCAATCCTACTTGTGTTAGAAATTTGCTCTCGACAACAGTAAACAAGACAAGCATGCTATATAATATGGTGTTAGATCTAATCGAGCATATATAATCAACAATGTATAATTAATTAAACACATCCATGGATTCAATATTCATTTAAATGCACATTATTGGATAGGAAAAGATATTTCTATTAATCAAATCAGAGATTACACAAGTGACACCCTCTATCGGCACGTCTGTGAACTAGAGAAACTGAGTCCTCCACCTGGGCCTCCACCACCTCAATTCTCCATCTCTCGATAGCAATCTCAGAAGAAAAGGCAAGCTTGGGAATAACACAAAGTGCTCCAAAGGGACAAAGGGATGTAGACTCAAGTATAAGCAAGCTACGACAACAATGGACTATAGTTTTCTTGCTCTTCAATTCCTCTCCTTCAATGTATCCAAGGGGTTCCTTACATATCAGTCCAAAGGGGTGATGGAGGGTCAAATCCAAGCGATCTCTAGGCATATGGAAGGCCAATATACAAGTGGTTCGGACACACATCAATGAAAACTCCAAAAATATTTGGACTTATGCACACATCTCGA
Organism: Pseudotsuga menziesii; assembly: GCA_001517045.1. Taxonomy (NCBI): domain Eukaryota; kingdom Viridiplantae; phylum Streptophyta; class Pinopsida; order Pinales; family Pinaceae; genus Pseudotsuga; species Pseudotsuga menziesii. The sequence continues at coordinate 197,884 of LPNX011153683.1, read as the reverse complement.
TGTATGCGGGTTTGAGGTCAATATCCATGTATATACTCGAGTATCGGAATAAAAGTCATGTACAACAATAAACAGGTGTTTTTAGGGATGAACTTGGAAACATCAAAGTATAATATTGGTCCATGGGGTCCAAAGAGTCTACAGAGGAATAGGGAAGGCCATAAATGTGTGATCAACCATGTGTGGTAAAATCAGTTGTAACAATTATGGAAATCTTTTTCACTATATATTGTATGTGGAAATAACAACATATATCATATGTCTATTATTCCTATTCATGTCCACTATACTCTTATGTATCTGAGACTACTACATGTATATTTGCAGTCACATGATGATATTTACCATTGTATTGTACTAAGGAGTGACTAGTTTTTCCACCTGGGTATTCATTACTCCACTTCTGGGATGGATACAATGCATTTTGGCCATCATGTTACCCCTTTTACCTCAGACATTAGGGGGCATCTGTTATAGATGATTTTATTACACTTGGTGTTGGGAAAAATATTGCCTTGAATAATTTACCTAATATTTAATTATCAACCGGGGTTAGTAGGCTTAGAGTTGCTACAAAATATATGTGAAGGTAGATAGTGTCGTAGTAATAAGCTAAAGATCTTAAGTTGCACTTCTAAGGAAACAAAAGTGACATCAAACTATTTATAAATGTCCAGATATAAACAGTATTATGACAATAAACTATTATATCTAGGGATATTGACTTTTACTTAAGAAAATGATTACATTTAAAACGGATTTCCAATAACTCGATAGAAACCATATTTATACTAATGAAATCATTTTAATTCCACTCTCCTTGATTATTCTGAGGGTAGGCATTTACTGTAATAGGAACTAGGGCAGGAGAGGTATCAAAATGGATCTCAAAAGAAGTATAAAAACTAAAGGGAATTAGGTCTAGTTTTATCTCTACAAAAATGTGCAAACTGAGAAATGTCCAGTTACAAGAAATAGTAAACATGATTGTTGATGGATACACAACTCCTACTTACATATCATTATATAAAAGTAAACATATGTTATGACCAAACATTAGACTTATGAAAAGTAATTTGAATTCTAAATTATAGACCTCTGATTACATAATTAAGAGAACGAGTTGTATTATGTGTAAAATATTTAATCCATTAATGTATGTAACTTAAGCCTCATTTACAAAGGAACAGTTTAAATCAAAGACTCAATTACAGATCAATAAAATTAGTTAAATTACATAATACAATTCATATGTAAAAAGGAAAAGAAAGAGAAAAGGGAAATAAGGTTTACAAAGGAATCTTAAACAATCTTATTTAAATGTCTTTAACATTATCTAACTAGTACTGTTCAAATAGAATGAGAAAACTAGAAAGATAAACTTTTAAAACAAGTTAAAAACAAACAGGACTGAATGAATGAGTTTATAATAGGTGGGAATGAAGATCTGTATAAAAGGTGGAACAGACTGTCTGTATGACAATCTGTTTGAAGGAAATGTTAGAACTTTAAAGAAACAATAATTTAAATGCTTTATTAAAGAGTAGCTACTCGATGCTGTTGGGAAATAGGGAAGACCCAGGTTTTACACCTTTTACTTTGCACCAACAAAAGACCCACAGTGTTGGCCCTTTCGGAAACAACCTGCGTGCAGGTTGCAGTCTCACCCGAAACAGCTATGGGGTGCCGTAGAATCAGGTTTCTACAAGCAGAAGAGGGATATTACTGTACCTTTAGCTTTTAATAACTTATAATCAATTAACACAGAGCTCCGACATTCATATATATAACTTCGCAGATTAATAAACAACAGTGACTTGCTTAACCCTTTACTGGAAATTCATGGCGAAGCTATTTTTTAGCAGCGATCTTACTTATCAGATATATATATTTATCAATGCATAAAGAACATAACCAAAAATAACACAAGAACCACAACACCAGATATAACGTGGTTCACCCCCAGTGTAGGGACTACGTCCACAGAACTACATTTTATTCAACTCTTTACAGAATCACAGTTCTGATCTACGCACTCAGCTGCAGATCCCTTCAAGTCCTTAAAGCCGTGCACACAGCTGTAGGCCTCTGCGCACACAGCTGCAGAGGTCGTCCACGCACACAGCTAGGACTTAACCTTTTCTTACAAAATAGCCTTAGCTTCGTAGCAATTCCTTATACATAAAAAGCCTAACCTGACTTATTTACAGGAGTGCCTATTTATATAGCGCACTATTACAAAACCATGAACTTAAACCATGGGCACCCCAAACCCTAAACCATGGACTTAAACCATGGGTTAATTACAAAAAGAGGGCTTTGACTCACCCCCGACACCCCTAAGACTATTTTGAGTCATAAGTCCACTTACAAACTCCTTCAATCCCACGGAGTTACCCACCTTAAGGACCATTAGGGTGCGCGCCCCAATAGGCCCCTAAGACTCACCAGTGTCTCGTCCCAGGACACTCTGCTCCTCCTCTGGTAGATGAAATTTGTTAGCAAGGATAGTGTACTACTTTTTGAGACCACGCATGATATTGTCAGTGGCTTGCTCCTTTTCTACCAGCCCCTGCAGTACCTCGGCTGATGCTTCGCTAACCTTTTGCTGCGCAAATGCATCATATTCCTTTAGAACTTTAAATTGGGTGTCCACAGCAATACTTAACTCGAAAGCTTCGCTGATAAGGGGCTATAGAGAATTTTCCACTTCTGTTGCTTTTGCTCTGCACAATTCAATTTCGTGTTGGAGTTCGTTGCTTCGCTTTACCTTGATCATTTTCTCCATGGGCGGTAGAGTCTTAATTGTTGCTTTTACTACATCTAATTCTTCCTGTCGCTGTCGAATGGTTTCTTGCAGCTATCCAATTCTTGGATGTTCCTGCAAGGTGTTCCAAGTCTCGACACTGTCTTCTAATAGCTTTGTTGCACTTCCCACAATATCAGAAATTTTGGCTGTGGACGCTTGAATGTCGGCGGCGCTGTTCTTTGACCTTAGGTGGGATTTCTGGAAGGATGCAAAGTTGAAGCTCCGCGATATGAGTCTCATGCTCTGCTTTGAGCTTCTCAATTTCACTGCGAGACTGCTGTGCATAGTCTTTCAACCTAACTAGTTTTTGTTCTGGCTCTTCCACAAGCTATACGTCGAAGTTAGGAAAACTTTGAAATGCTTCATCCAAAACTCAGACTAGTGTAATATGCTTACGTTATGCATCCCTCTTTCGCTACTCCGCGGCTTCCAGCTGCTCCAAGAGGCTATCATTCTGCTTCCTGGTATCGTCCAACTGTATTTGCGAATACTGGTCTCGGGCCTGGATTTCCTTTACGATAGCTGGCTGGCAGAGATGTAGTTCCACCATGGACATTTTGGTGTAATCGATTCCAACTGTCATGCTCATCTCTGTGCGGGATGATGCATGAGTTATAATAAGGACAGTGGTGGATACTTGGCCCTTGTTTTCTCGAGTTGGCCATTGCCTTAGGGCGGGCTGCGAGCTTACCGGGGTACTGCTGGCTATAGTGCTAGTCACCAATTATGCTGCTAAGTCCTTCAGCTCCAATATGTGCTGTGCGACACCATTGATGGCATCCAAGTGCGCAGCTGCAAACTATGACCATTTCTTTGTAAGAACTTCTATGGACTTCGACAAAGCCTCATCAAGCTCCTCACTTGTCAAGCCGGGTGTGTCATTGATATTCTTATCCTTTGATGCCTTCACTTTCTTTCAGGACTGCGGTTTGTTCACTTCCTCTACTTCTGGTGTCTTGCGCTTATCCTGCCTATTAGGGTCTGGAGTAGTTTTGACCGAGTCCTATCCTTCTTCTTCCTCAGTTTCCACTTCTTCACCCTAGTTGCTGTCATTCTACTGCGACTCAGTCTGTTCTCCGCTGTCATCCAGGGGACCTTGCTACTACGTGTGACTAGGGCCTGCGCCCACATTGGTAACTATGGGGACTGGGATGTGAGGTTTTTTTCTTACATCTTTCAACCATTCAACCGGCCAGTGCCGAACTACTGCCCGAATATCACCTTCAGTGACTACATATGGTAGCTTGAACCATTGATGCTTTGGATCTGCACGAGCCTGGATGAAAGTATGGTGCATGTTGGCGCTGAAGGTAGTTGTGCCATCATATTGAGAGAATAACTCATTACTGAGCAGTGTGGTTTTTGCGATCTCATACTAGATATTCATCATATAAAAGGAAAATACATAATTTGTCATCTGTTGGTGTGCTTTATCCTGTGAAACCCACAACGATGCGTACCTGGCTGCGCCAGACATGTGCTCTGGTGCATCAGGAAACTGTTCCTTAATAGGTTCTTTCCATCCTACCAGCGCGATGAGGACAAGCAACCATGAGTAATGTAAGGGCCTACCTTTCTCCTGCGCATCACGAGCATCTTCTAGGAATTCCTTCGCAATATACGCTGTCCAGTTGTAGTTGTAACCTTCGGCGCAGTTTATAGCAATTCTGATAACTGGGGTAGGTACTGCAGTTGGTCTGCACTTCCGTATGAATTTGCATGCTAAGAGCTCAGCTACAAAGTGAATGTGATGTTCCTGAATCGCGGAAGTGTGATACCCGCGTTTTCCCTTCGTCAGGCCGAAGTGTTCCTTCATGGATTGTGCGAGCTTTGTATCCTCATGCTTCGAGGGAAATTCGATCCCCGAATTAGGCCCTGCTATTGGTAAGCCAGTGATCCTCTGAATGAGCTCACCATTGATAGGAATTTTCTTGTCGCCTATCCATAGGTGGTCATCATGAACTAGTGCTAGTAGTTGCTTAACCACTATGGTCACCTGTGTGCCGCGACCAAAATGGGGAACGTCGAGCATCTTCAGCAAACCAGCTTGATCCAAGCCGACAGCCCACCATTTGACTTCTAATAATGTCGCCCCAGTCTCATCGTACTTCACAAAGTGAAAATACGTTCCTGGTGTGAACTGTGGAAACTTGCCACGATCGCTTGTATCATGGTCGGCATACTTAATCCGGTCTATCTTTCCTGTCATGGTCCCGACCAGCTGCACACCCGGTGGCAGTGAAGGAGTGCTTATTGCGAACTGCTTGTTCCTCCGAGGTGGTTTAACTCCTGGTCAAAGAGGCGGAATATATGGTGGCCGCCACGGTGCAATATTCTCCTCTCCTTCACTTGGGATTTCTACTGACCCAAGCGGATCCATTCCGGGATCCCCCGATGTTTGCCGGGATTGTTTGTGTCGATCTTCATTCGCTTAGAATGAACTTTAGGCTTGAACTAATTCCTAGCAGATTGTGTTTGCATTGGTGGATTCGGTGCTGGTAGAGTCTCCTCATGTGCTGCAGGCATAGGTGGGGGGTGGACAATGTTCTACAGACCTGTCTGTTCAAATTCTCTCAATAAGTCCTGAAGTTCTTGATCAGCGGACATAGGTACAATTGTGAAACTACAGAATGTGATTTGCCTATGCATGGATGTCTTCTTATACAATCCATCGATCAAATTGGTCATAAATGTGCATTGAAGGCAGCAAATCTGACAGAGATCCTGTTTCCACGGCACTAGATTTTGACGGATATCCTTAGGACAGACAATTAAGGCAATTAAAGTACCAGCGTCGCCAAATCGGTAGTGTTCCAATGGTCGGCTTTTGTGCAGCGGCGCAACCAGTACCATAGCTGCATCACAATAAGGACCTTCGTCGCGATAATGACCTTCGGCATATGCGGGCAAGTTCTGCGACCAAACCATGAGCTTCGCTCCCTCAGCGTTTTGTGCCATCCAGCCAGGGCGGGACTGGGCTATTTCTTTATTACTAAACACATTAGCATGCCGAGGCCCAACCTCCATGTACCGATTTTCAGCTACAGGTGCATGGATCTGGACAAACCTAGGTACCCATTCTGCACGAGGTACAAGCTTCCATGCTCCATAACAATGCTCCAAGTGTTCCTATGGCCTACTCTGCCTACTGAACCTACTGTGCGCCCTCTGGAGCTGATCCACAAAGCTCAAGAGAAGGGATGTTGGACCAGTTTCCTAACTAGGAAGGTACTTCTTATGGGCAGTCCAAATTCTGGCTATGGTGACTCCAATTGCTGAATCCAGAGTCTCTAGTTTCTATTCTGAGAATGGCACAATAGACTCCTCTAGGTCTATCGAACCATCAGAAATGGGTAAGGTTCTTGTCTGAGAACTAAGCCATCTGAGGGACTTGGTAATTCTGGCGCATCTATGTCGATGTAGCTCATACAATTGGTTCTACCAGTTCTCTAAACCATCATCTGAATCTGTCATATAGGAGCTGTCACACTGCCAATCCATAATACCTTCGGCAGTAGGGTCAATATAATCTTCTTCCTACGTTGTGATGTTATAGATGTGCTCCAGAACATCCTATTCTTCGTCTCTGAGTGGTTCTGTGTATCTTTCTCCTTGGGAGAGGTCTAGGGGTATTATAACTCTCAAACCTTTTCCTTTGAAGGTCATTTGTCTCTTCTTAAGGTTAATGACTACAGCATTTTCCATTGCCCATTCAATTCCTAACATGGCTGGATAGGGATTGTTGTCATCGATGATCTCAATAACTTCAAATTCCGCCAAAGTATTGACCCCATCAATATCTATTGGGATTCTAGGGAATCTCCCTAGGGGCACAATCCTTTGCTAATTGGCTAACTTCAACTGGATAGGGGACCAGGCAAGGGCAGGTTGCCCCATTTGCTCCCAGGTTTGCTTGGTTAGGACATTGACTTCTGATCCTAAATCTAGAATGACATCAGTCATATCATACTCCCCTATCTGAACATTCAATCTCATTTCCCTGCCAGTTCTTCGGACACGATTAACAGTTTTATCCTTATCAACTCTTCTCTGAGGTTCACAGGAAGCAAGAAATTTTTGCAACTCCTTTAAAGCATTCTAATTCCTCAAGATTTTCATATAGCTCTGTAAAAAGGAGGAGAGTGTACTTACTTTATCCGTCGAAGCATCTTGCAGTTGCGACTCCTGCGGATGTTGTTGCGCGGGTACTACTGCTGTGCTAGGATCAACAAAATCATGCTTGGCCTCGATGATTGTCTCTTGTTCTCTTTCACTATCAAGTGCTGGGAGTTTCTCAAGGGCCTTGCGAACCCACACCTCGGCAGGCTGTTTCTCTGTAGTCTGTATGTGCGTCGTAGCTCCACTTCGCGTAACAACATTGATGGTTGGGGCAGGTCTTTGCTCGATGGAAATCAACTGAATATTCTGGGTAGGGCCACTGTTTCTTTCCTGAATCTTAGCTATTAGCTGGGGGCACTGCTCGATCACATGATCTACTGCGCGGCAATACCGACATGTCGTAGTGGGGTTCTGACAGTCCCTAACTAAATTCCTAGCTTGGTTACAGTTGTAACACACCACCTGGCCTCTGCCTCTTCCTGTCATACCACCATGACCACGACCTCCAAAACAACCCCTACTGGAGGCACCACCCCAGTAACCATGTCCATCATTACTCTGTCCCTCATTTTGCACCCGGTAGGCATCACAGGTGCGCTCTCTCATGAGGTCATAACTGCGACACTCCTCTTCATTATGCCCTACTGACTTATAGAACTTGCAATAGGGGTTCTTGGGGACTTGTACATACCTCTAGAGAAGGTGGCAGTTTTCAGGTCGATGTTGGCCAGTTGTCCGACAGATCTCACAATATAGAACAACAGGGTTGAACATGTTTGGTGCACCAGTATTCAGGTAATTTCTGACCACAGGACACTGGTCCCTGTCGTGACCTTCTGTCCGACATTGTGTACACCAAACCTCTTCGCGACTGGTTTTTCCTTTTTTCATATCACGAAGCTCTAGAGCCATCGCTGCCAACTGCACTTGGATTTGGGCGATACTAGAATTATCGTCAACAGGGGCGGTCTCAAGCTTCATCGCAATTTCCAGAGCCTCTTGCTGGTCAGCAACCTTCTATTGCATGAGTGGAGTTCTGATATGTGGTAACAATGCTACAATAAACCATTCCTTATGCTGCGCAGGTCCAATGGTGAAACTAACTTGGTCCAGTAGAACTTTGAACCTCTGATCAAAGTCCCACACTGATTCACCCCGCCGCTGCTGAATCTCTTTCAATTCAGTGATACACTATGACTCTAATTTGGGCTTCTTAAACTCTTTGATTATCGTGGCTTTAATATCATCTAAAGCATGATTCTGAGTACTGGAAAATTTCATGAACCAGGTCAAATCCCGGTCCCTGAAAGAAGTAATGAGCTGTGTGCTTCTTACAACTGGATCTGTAATTTTCTTAGCATTCCACACTACTTCACATAAAAACTAGAATTGCTCTGGATCCTCTGATCCAGTTCCTTTGAAAACAGGAAGCTTAATATCATCAGTCAAGTGGGCCATGTTAGATTTAGGGGGGTTGGGATGGGGATAGGGAGTAGGAGAGGGGGGATTTACTGGGGTAGACTGACCTGTGACAGGAATGCTTGGGATAGGGTGAATTTCAGACTACGATGGATTTTCAAGGATAATAGGGCTGCACTACAGGGTTACCGGAGGGTTGCCAACCAAAGGGTTTTCTTCAGGGTCTGACTCTTCAGAATTTACAGGGGAAGGTGCGGTATCCTGACCTAAGGAATAGGATCCAAAATCTCTCTTGTACCATTTTCCACTTCGCAGCAAACCACTTTGCTCGGTGAAGGTGTTGTCACTTGCAAACATATGTTAGTAATACAAAATCTAACAGTCTGATTCAATCAGCAATATTCCTTTTTCAGCCAATAGCATTTTAATTCTCAAACTAAATGAATTCAAAATCTTACCCCTTGGTCCTTGGAAGAACTGTCGCTCGGCTTCACTAAAGGAAGTGCTCGTGTCGATGGCGAACTCCATCACAAAAACCTCAAGGGTCCACGTGGTCCAGAAATCAACCACGCGAGATATCTCGTTGTTCACCCTTTTCAATATATTAACTCTTGCGGGGGTCCAAGCAGGACACTGCCCTTCGTAGAAGTTCGTCCTTCTCTCGGCCAACCTGGATAACCACTGGTGCAACTCTATGTGGATACTACCAAAGAAAATTTCATAAGCATCACAAAAAACATACCTTTGTAAAAATTCGCTTGCACTACGACGCGGATATTTGTTCTCTTCCTCATCGAATTTTAGATAAGTCTCATCAAGCCAATCACGGATTTCCTTCACAGAGGGCCTCCAGAACATAGCCCTCGAGGTACAACATAAACCCCTCTTGAGCAGATACTGAGTTCAACCAGCAATGGAACCAATTTGTTGGGAAATAGGGCAGACCCAGGTTTTACACCTTTTACTTCGCACCAACAAAAGACCCACAGTGTTAGCCCTTTTGGCAACAACCTGCGCGCAGGTTGCAGTCTAACCTGAAACAGCTATGGGGTGCCGCAGAATCAGGTTTCTGCAAGCAGAAGAGGGATATTACTGTACCTTTAGCTTTTAATAACTTATAATCAATTAACACAGAGCTCTGACATTCATATATATAACTTCGTAGATTAATAAACAACATTGACTTGCTTAACCCTTTACTGGGAATTCACGGTGAAGCTATTTGTTAGCAGTGATCTTGCTTATCAGATATATATATTTATCAATGCATAAAGAACATAACCAAAATTAACACAAGAACCACAACACCAGATATAACGTGGTTCACCCCCAGTGTAGGGGCTACGTCCATAGAACTACATTTTATTCAACTCTTTACAAAATCATAGCTCTGATCTGCGCACTCAGCTGCAGATCTCTTTAAGTCCTTAAAGCCGTGCACACAGTTGTAGGCCTCTGCACACACAGCTGCATATATTCTAATCACTTACAAAACCCTCTGCGCACACAACTGCAGAGGTCGTCCACGCACACAGCTGGAACTTAACCTTTTCTTACAAAATATCCTTAGCTTCGCAGCAATTCCTTATACATAAAAAGCCTAACCTGACTTATTTACAGGAGTGCCTATTTATACAGCGCACTATTACAAAACCATGGACTTAAACCATGGGCACCCCAAACCCTAAACCCTGGACTTAAACCATGGGTTAATTACAAAAAGAGGGCTTTGACTCACCCCCGACACCCCTAAGACTTTTTTGAGCCGTAACTCCGCTTACAAAATCCTTCAAGCCCGCGGAGTTACCCACCTTAAGGACCGTTAGGGTGCGCGCCCCAACACATGCATATACTACTGTAGTGTAAGATAGGAAATAAACCTACTTTAATGGTCGAATTCTACGACCTAAACAAATTTCATAATTCAAAACAAAATAACATATTCTTAAGCAAGTTCATGATAAAAACTGGAACGAATGAACTAGATTATAATTAATCAAAGAAATTGGATCTAGGAATCAAAAAGACTGTGCAGAAAAACTTGAAAGCTATCTTAAATGCAACCGGTTTCTATTTAATAGAATGAACCTACATTCTGAACATACTTTCAAATTGGAATCTATGCTACAGGAACATGAACAATTATAAAAACAAAGCTAAACAATTCATAAATAGAATTATTGCAAGGGAAAATAACAAAACCTACATAGGGATATAAAGACTCTTTCATCAAGGAGCCCTCCCAGTGAACAGAGTTGAACTTCTTCAACCGAACACAATCATATACAGCACAAGAATACTTTCATTAAGATAATAGGTAGCATTACAAATTTTTTCATATTGAACTGATCAACTAAACAACAAAGACTCAAACTCCAGACTGAGAGAGAGAATCTAAAACTAAGACTCCAGACTCCTTTTTAAATCGCATACAGAGTCTCTATATATACATCGTTCAATGGAGGTGATCAGGTTGACCCTTTTAGTGGTCGACTACTCTTCAAGATAAAGCAGTCAAAATGGAGAACAATTAACAGGTGATTGTTCCTCTTCTTTCACTGATCAGGTTCCTTCAAGAACGCAATGTGGTTCATACTTTAGTCTGAATCAAAGGCTGCATCAAGGTGTCACGCAGGGATACCAGATAGGCACTTCTTCCATAAGAAGTCTAACGCTGAGATACCAGCGCGTGGTGATGACAATTTCTAGCCGTTTTCATGCTTTTAACACACAGAAACATTCTACCAAAAAATGTGCAGTCTGTTTGACGATCTAGACAGTAAGTTGGGCATGCATTCCATATGTTCATCTGAATGCGTGTCTGTTTGTTAAGCCACCAAAAATACCATATAACCAACTGAGAATAATACACATAGATTAATATAGCAAATGCACTCCGTATTATGCCAAATTTAACCATTAAAACCATAAAATGATGATAATAAATAGAATTGACATAAATCTATATTTAATCATACCTAGATATTGAACATGGAGCAATATAATGAAAAAGACACTAAAAAGTAGAAAAATATGTGTTGATATGCGAAGTATTGAACCCAAAAACAATGACAAAATTGGGACCAACACTTGGTATATCACACCTTTATGGCCTTCCATGTCCCTCTACAGACTCTTTGGAATCCCCTTGCTTAAATGATACTTTGATGATCCAATAAAATCCCTAAAAAACACATGTTTATTTCTATACATGACTTTTTATCTAATAACGATGTGCACACACAGCTTGCTCCACTGTATCCCGCATACATCGGGAAATGTGTATAAAAACAAAAAAAAATGGAGTTTTCCTAAATGAGTCCCAAAATAACTTGACTCTTGGCCTTTTTATGCCTGGAAACGCTCTAACTCAGCCCTCCATTGTTTATTGGAGGGCTATATATTGATCCTCTTTGATGCATTGAAGGAGGAGAATTTTGGAGAGCAAAGAAACTATAGTTCATTGTGGCCTCATTTTCTTATGATTTAGTATGCATCCCTTTGTCCTTTTGAGCACACATTGTTTCTCTTCCCAAGATTTCTATTTCTTTGTAATATTTCCATTGAGATGGAGTATTGAAGTGGTGGAGGACTCAGTTTCTCCGTTTCGACGAGGTTCCGATAGAGTTTGTCACTTTTCTCTCTATTTATTATTAGTAGAAATATCCATTTCTCGTCCATTACATGTTTATGACTATGAGTATTTTATCCATGCATGTAGTTATATTTTCTTAGACATGTTGGATTTATATATGCTAGAGTAGGCCTAACACTTTTACATATATTATGCTTGTATTTTTTAATGTTGTTGAGAGTGAATTGTAGGTATAAGCATGTTGGAAAATCTCAATGACGATCTACTTCAACTATCTGGAATAATGTATGTTATGTATCCCTTAGTTTTAGCAGCATTTGTTTATCTTACATATTGGAGTGGATTGATTTAAGGTGTCATTCAATCTATTGTGTTCTACGCCAAGCCATAGGAATTTTCTCTATATAAAACTTGTTGCCCCCAAAATTATAACCAAGCAATAAAAATATCCCATTACTTGTACTGTACCCTTACAAACATCATGAGTACAAAATATAGATCATGAAAGTACATAAAAACATCATACAAATGTACATCATTAAAGAATCATGAAATTTATTGTACATCCAAGTAAGTGGATCATCACGCGGCCCATACACACAAGCATCAAGTAAAATTTTAAATGTGCTCCAATCACATAGGTGAGGATCCCATGTCCTATAATGTTTCTCCAAGAGAATGCAATATGCATCAAAATAATCATCCATGTCTTCTTTCATCCAATAAGTAAATGAAGAACCTCCACCAAAATCTAAAACAAATAAGGATCCAAGAAAATTGGAAGACTTCAAGTGACTCAAAGTCTCATTAATACACCCATGAATATGTATATCATCAATAAATAACAAAGGATGTGGCTGCAAATGTAAAGAAGACAGTTCTTTAGTCATGTCATCATCAAAAGGACAGATAGGAATTTCACATTCCTCATGTGGCACCATCAAAAAGAAAAATTTCACCCATACTTGATTAGGATTAATGCTGAAAAATATGGAAGTGTTGGATGTATAAGAAAGAACCAACTCATCCAAATGATCAGAACTTGAAAAATTTTCATCATGTGAAGGCTCCATAAGGGTAGGATTATGCATCTCCCTCAAAAATGTGAAACTTTCCTCATATGTTGGTTCCAAGGTAGTGGAATCATGCACTTCTTCCAAAAGTGTGTAACCATTATCAAGAGGCAACTCAAGTTCCTCTTCCACCACAATAAGTGATTGGCTCTCATTAAGATAATATTCAAACAAATCAAGAACCTGCAACATAGAAGGAAGAACAAGTATATTGCAACCTCTCAATAAGTTGCTCATTTTTAATTTTGAGTTTATGAATATCCTCATTATTATTGAAGTATGATTCATGTAACCATTCATTAAGCTCAACCAAATTGTTTCTATCAAAAATCATAGACAAAAACTACCTTCGATGTTTCACATTGCCCTTTGAATTTTGTCCATGTCTTCAAGGAAGGATGGCTCCTCCAATGAATAAAATTTCTAACAATAATTTGACACCAATGCTTGAGTTCATTGAGTATGCTAAGGTCATCATATATATTCCTTCAATCATCTTCAAGGAACCTCCAATGGAGGATGGTTCATGGGATTGAACCTCTTCTTATTCTTTCTTCTTGAATCTCAAGTGGTGATGGGGAATTTGATCTTGGTTCTTCATTATCTACCACAAGGTATTCATATTCATGCTCATGAGAAATTTTTCTTGCAGCAACATATTCAAAAGTATTCCTTTTTTAGGCATCCTTCTATCGAAAAAAAGAAGACGAATCTTTAGCACACCAGGTATATCAAAAAAAGATGCACACAGATAAATATTTTTGGTATGACTCTCATCATCACCAATCACAAAAAATCAGTGTCATTAACACTCTGACTATTAGATCCAAGAGAATATATGATTTGGCACACTTGGATCTTGAATTAGATCACCTTGTTAAAGTCTTCAAAAACAATGGATATAATGAAAATCTAATCAGAAAAACCATGAAGAGGTCCTAAGAAGTAAGGAAGGATAAGAATAAAAAAGAGGACAACATTATAGAATAAACAAAGCTTCCTTACATCTAAGGGACAATGGATAAAATATAAAACATATAGAGGAAGAAACAAATAAGGGTCGCTTTCTCACCTTTGAACAAGTTACGAGGTATTTTAGACCATGCAAAAGATCAAGCGAAACCAAAGAAGAATAAAGGTATATACTTGATACCATGTGGTTTTAGAAAGGTGTACATTGGAGAAATGGGTCGCTCCGTCCTAACAATATTAAAATAACATAATGCGGACATCATTCATGGCCAGATAAAGAATTCCACATTAGCAGAACACTCCATGACCTCCAAACACCACATTCTTATGGAAGACACCAAAGTCATCTCCAACATTGATCATTGCACAAGGATATGAGTGAGAGAAGCGATTGAAATTGAAAAACACCATCTCAATATCAATCGAGATGACGGATGGAAACTTATAAAGATGTGGGATCCTATCATTAACCAGATCAAAAATGGAAAAAAAACGCCATCTTAATAATGTTTCTTAGGGACAACATGGTTAAAAATTAGGTTGAGTTTCATTATAAATATGAGAAAACCAAATGAAAGATAAAACTGGAAAGTATAAAGTATCTCCTAAAGAGGGTATGAACTACCCGGCCTAAAACATTGAGAACCTTTCAATCCTACACGAGGTTTCCTTTTGATTAAACATGACAACCCATGAAAGCACAAATGAAAAAATATTCAAAAGTGTTCTCTATGTCACCAACATAGCGGTGTGATCACCCATCAATAGGTACTCCTTCACATTTCAAGCATCCATCAATAGATTCTCTTTGATTTGCACAACCCCCATCAGTAAGAATTGTGTTCTTGTCTTCACTTCCCTCTTCGTGTTCTTCTTTGCAATCACCTCTAAGTGATTGATGCTCTAGTTCACGAGTATCTGCTTATTCCTTTAATGTCATATATTGTATCTTTTCATCTTCTTTAGGCTGAAATTTATTCCACACCCTCACCATGTGGTCTACAAACTTGTTTATAATTCCCTCACCTATAGAGAAGGATATTTCATTGCTCTTTTCAGAAGTAGGCGTATTTTTACTCCTTTCATGCTCCTACAAACTTGTGGATTGTTGATTGTTCCTTAACGAGTTCACATATGCATTATTAGTCCTATATCCAAAAACCTAATCAATAAAGTCTTCAAAAAGAATGGTCTTATGTGCCTCTCCCATCAAAGCAATATATGCTTGATATTGTTAGGGAGAAGGTTTACATGTTTCTCTCAATATTTTTAATTCATTCATAGGAGTATATTGAAGTGGTTCGGAACATGCATCTTCACAATACACATGGTCATAAGAATAGCCCTCATCCCTTATGAAATTGTAAGAAGTTCTGAAAAATGGAAACTCTTCCTCATACCATTCACATTCTTCTTCATATTACTCATAATCATCTTCAAAGGAGTCATCATAACAGTAAGACATGGTTGTAACTTTTTCTTAAGCGGATGATATTAATGCACATGAAGGACCATGCTTTGATACTACTATAGTGTACCTTTTTGTATAAACTAGGCACACTATCCAAAATATTTCAAATATGCTTCAAAACTTTGAAATTTAAAGCATTCTTTCTCAACGCCCTCATTAACAATGGATTTCACACTGACTCCATGGTTATGAGACAAATGGGGAAGATGAACGGAAGTGATATCAGGTTCTTATAGGATTGAAAAAATTATATATATGGCTTCTTAATATGGTGTGGATGAGGACTTTTTACAAACAGTTCACATACATTCTCCTCCAACACCTTGTCTAGTTTCAAAACTGGGAAAAAGTCGTAAACTAGTCTTTCTTGGTTTGGTTCCAAACACCACCGAATATTTTAAAATTTATTATGGAATAACCCTATGGGATTTAAAAAACCCTAAAAGGCCTCATACACTCAATGGTCGAATCAGAAAAATCATTTTTACATGTTATTCAAGTTGCACAATTTTGGCCAATTTCGAGCTTTGGACTAGTGAAACCCAAGGTGATTGACTCTGCACCCAAATGAATTCAAATTTTTTATGTAAGGTATTTATGGGTCTTAGTATATCATAATGCATATTATGAATTCTCATACACTTTTCAAATACTTCTACAACTTTCTTTTCATCATAGGGAAAGAAGGACAAAAACAGTAGGAAACCCGATGGTAAATTCCTCAAGGGTAGATGAGACTTTTGGATATCCAAATGAAGTAAAACCCTCCCAACTTTCAAAATATAGTATGGGTATGCATATAATACATCACTTTTTTTCATTATTCATTGTTACTAATATCGACAAACAGATTATAAGGTGCAACATATGTATGGTAACTTTCATGGAAATTGCTTATGGGGAAATTGCATTACTAGCTTAAGTTTGACACATGAAAAGTAGAATAAATGGTTCAGATAGTAACATCACATATAATGGCCATATATATAACACAAATTTATGTCCCAAAATAATCAAACAAATAAAATTACTCATACAATCTGACATAAAATTATTTCAAGCTTGAAGTCAAATTCATGAAAACTAGTAATTCAATAGAATGAGAATGCAATATTTGAACACATGGGGGTGATTCCATGAAGATGGGTAACACTTTTTGGCCAAATTTGGCGATGAAAACCTGATTTTTTACTCATGTGCTAGATAGAAGCCCTCAAAACGCATATATTCCATGTGAATTTCGACTTGCAGTAAAAAAACAAATTGTAGAATATTATGTTGGCTTCATAGTGATATTTTTTTTTAAATATTCCGATGCCATTT
>LPNX011153683.1:150480-173153 GCA_001517045.1 Pseudotsuga menziesii | reverse complement strand
TTGAATTTATTTAGCTTTTGTATTATGGAAAAAGTATGTGGTAACTAGTTGTAAACAATTAGTTAATGGTGGGGATTTAATTGTTTTGATGGAAGTCTAGGTTGATCTGTATTTAACAAGATTTGTTGAGTGGTTTTGTATATTTGTTTGGATTAAAAAAAACTAATTACAAAAAATTGTAATAATTGTTTGAAATGAATGGATTTAAACATATAAGTCTCCTATTTAAATAAGGTTTGATACAAAGTTTAAAGTAATTAAGGATAAAGTTTCTTAGATTTTAAGGTGTGCTCCAGGGTTTCTTCTTCTAAATCTTTACAAAGATGCATCGAAGAGGCCCTACAATCCCTCGCTTCCTCAAATTTTCGGCAGTAAGAGTTTTGTGATGGGCTAGAATCCAAAAGAATACATTGACCTTTGGCAAACTATCATTACACCAAATCTTATTCCACTTTGTATCTTTTTTTATACTGTTCTTGTTCTTGTAAACAAGGGACTATCCTTTCTTCACCGAGTAAGAATCTGTCTTTCCCCAACCGAGGTTGTCTTTAATGTGTCTGTGAATTGGGGCTTGCCCATGCAGAAGGGAAAGAAAAAATTTGTAGTCTATTTGAAGGTGCACTGGAATTTCAAGGTTCTTCCACCCATCCTATCTACCACTATTTTTCCAGGAAGAAATATCATAGAGGGTGTTGATGTTGTTGCGATCAAACCATTCCTTAAGATCATTTAGTTCCTAGCAGAAATTAGCTAGGGAGTTCAAACCAAGTCTATCATGCCAAATCTTGATTCGTTTTCCATTCCCTGCTATCCAATGAATGATGTAAGTTTCCTTTTTGTAGAGGTCCCAAATAGGAGACCCAACTCTGTTCGTATCTATATCCTCACCACATTTTCTTCTAGTACCTATCATGTATTTTTTCTAAACGGTCATCTTCCACCAAGCATTTTCACTAGAGATTACTCTCCATAAAAATTTTGCAATGAGGGCCAAATTCATGATCAGAGGATCTCTTACTCCCACTCTGCCACATTACTTTGGGTTGCACACCATGTCCCAGTTTATCAAATGGATTTTTTTTTGGTATTGGTAGCCTTGCCTCCTTGCTAGAGAAATTTCTGGATTTCTCTATTTCTTTCCTGTATAATTTGTTTAGTTGCTAAGGATATTGAGCAGACATAAATCAGAATGGAAAAAAGGACAGCTTTTATAAGGACTAATTTTCATACTGGGTTGATCCATCTAGTTCCCCAAGAATTGATTTGTTTTTCTTTTCGATCACACTATGCCAGTCTGCCATCTTTTTTCTTCCCTTGAATATGGGAATTCCCAAATAGCTGAAGGAGTTCCAAATTGTTAGTCCCTTGAATCCAAGGATTCTTGATTTCCTTGCCATGGTTCCAGGGAGTCAATTCCATCCATAAAATTTTGATTTAGAAGCATTAACCTTACCATTAGAGGCTTTGAGGAAGATGGAGAGAACTCTTTTGAACCTTTTTTTTGTGACCGTAAACATGCCCCCCAAGCAAAATGGTGTCATCGGCAAATTGTGCATGGTTTGCAGATATGACTCCTCTTGGAATTTTCAGGCCTTTAAGATCCCCATTATCTTGTTGTTGCTGAAGCTTTCTGCTCATGGATTCAACGACCAGAAGGTAAAGATAGGGATTCTAATAGAGTTGTAACAATATTATGTGTTTGAATGTGGTAGTTACTATGTGGATTTGAATATAATTAGTGGTTGAGCAAAATTTGAGAACATCTAAAGCATTGGCGTGTTTATTGTTTTTATGATTAATTACTATATATCCATTTTAAAAGTGGATCTATAAGGGTCTAGAGGAATCAAATTTCTCAAATTGCAAACTCTTTTTTAGAGTGTACATGTGGAGAAAGTGTTTTAATTTATCTAATTTTGTAGTTATATATATATGGGGTTATAAAAATTTTAAATTTAATTTGAGAAAATCATTGACTTCAAGTGCCTTCGTTGTAATGATTTCACCACTAAAGTTTTATTACTTTGCAACACATTTTGCTAGGACAAGCTATGTTCATGAAAGGATTTTTTTTTACCAACAAGTTGTGAATTTATGCCACTTCTAATGACATAAATATCACACTCACTCACCTTTGACAATATCTCCTATAATCTATTGTAGAATGTAACTTATGACTATTTTTTTTTGCTACAAAATTGTGAGTTTATACCACTTCTCTTGAAATCATTACATATCCACTCTCACAACAAAACGCCCAACTCAATTTGTGTGAATTTAAAAGGAGCAAGCTCTTACACCAGGAGAGAACTGTTGTGACCATAAACACATTAAAGTATCGTAAGGAATAAGAAAAAGTTTAAAGGTGTGAATCTCTTCATGCCTATTGCATTTATAGTTAAAATTACGGGGTCTCAAGAAGTTGATAATGTATTCGGTAAAGGTGCCATTGAACGGAGGAGGAGAAGGTGTTTAAATCGACCTAGGCCTGATGGTGATATGCCATAAGGTTTATTTCTGATTGAATAACTTCTTTGGAATTGTGCAAGCTGTATCCAGTGGTGTACCAAAGGGTTGTGGGCCAGTTTAAGTCTTTCATCAATTGTACAAAACAATCCATTTGTTTTCTGTATTTGCACTTCTGATTTTTGCAATAAAATGTTATTTTGCTATTTTCGTGGTTGAAATCTTTCAAACAAAGTGGATGTTCTTGCACATAAACTTCTGTCGGTTATTGTATGAGTTTTAACGTCTTATGTATGTATTTAAGTACATTTTTTCTTTTGTTGAGATATGGAATTTTTGGCCTTATGGTAGCTGATTTATACTGTTACTGAAATTTCAGAGATTTAAACTGCAACCCTGTATTAGATAGAGATTGTTTATAACTTGGGTGTTGTGGACATTTTTTAATTGGTTTTTAGCTACACCCTCCTCCAATTCACATACATTATAAATAGTATATTTGTAACTGTGCAGTGTGAGGTAAATGGGTAGATGACTAAATACCCCATAATGTTATAGATAATTAGTAAGATAGATGGATATCTATAATATTATAATATCATTAGATAATTATGGATGTAATCTAGTAACATTATGGGGTATATAAAGTAATCTAGTAACATTTAATCTACCTTAATTCATCTAGATTACTAAATGACTAATTATCCATATTTTCCAGCAAATGAGTCTAGGGAGAGCTCCCCATGCTCTAGTAAAGTCTAGTTTTTGGATGAGAGAACCATGATAGTAATATTTCCAGCTTGAAAATGGATCATTCCAATTCATTGGCATTATAATATACTCCATAGAATCCCTAGGTTGGGTAGGGATTTTGCTAGGGTAGTGTTTCCCTTGGTTTTCACACCTTTTCTCTTTAAAAAAAAATAGTTCTAGGGTTAGTTTAGGATTAGTTTTAGGGTAAATTTAGGTTTGCAATTTTATGTTGAAAACCCTAAAAATAAAAAAAAATAAAAATTTTGCATTTTTTGGCCTCCCTAAACTTTAGGCCTCCTTCCCTAAAAATTCATACTAACCCCTAAATCCCTAAAACCCCTAAGGAAGAATTATAGGGAACCCTAAAAATACAAAAATTCCAAAAATCTCAAAATTTTCCCATTAAGTAATCTCAAAACATTCATCTTGATAAGTTTCCTTCACTGTGGACTTGTAAGGCTATCACGAGGGATTCACCTTGTTGAGAAATATCTTATCAGGTTATCAGGTTCATTCATAAAGGGGGTTTTTAATTGTGAAAAATAAGGTCAATATATTGTAGGTATTGGGGGGTTGGGAATAGGGTATGGGGGGTTTATAAGTGTTTGGGGGGTATACAAATGGGTTTCTAGTAAAAATGAGGAATATATTGTAAAAAATGGGTTTTTTAATTGGAAATATGTATTGGGAGGGGGGTCAACAAAAGCATTTTGTAAGTAATTATTAATATCTAGTGAAATTAAAGGTATTTTTTACTATCCCATGAATGAAGGCTCTATGCCATAGTTTCACTAAGTGAAGACCCGGTGGCAACTATACATTTACCTCTATTCTGGTCACTGACATACCAGTAACACTTCTGTTTATGTTCAAATGAAACTCGCATTGCTAGACTTGAGAGTTGAAAGAGTAAATCCAACATAATTGAGCTCCTTGCAATTTTTAACAAAAAGATCACACTTCATCTGCATTTGCAATTTTTAACAAAAAGATCACACTTCATCTACATTGAAAACTATAACTTTGAACAATTATCTAACATTTTTCCTATAGAGAGTAGCTTTTTGTGGAGATCCTGGTTATTTTGTGAATTATTTGTGCAATTGCTAAAGATTTAATGTTTGTTCAGAAAATAGCTTTGAGGATGGAGAAGGAGACCGAGGGGGAAACAAAGATGGAGATGAATTTGGTTCTTTCCATGGAATGGAAATGTATTTGGTGATCCCAATGTTTGTAAATTTTCACACATTTTTGTTCCCTCAATACATCCAAAGATCCCAATGTTTCCAAACTTGGAAACAATTCTAATTGAGAGAAACTGATAGCAATCAGTCGTTGAATCTTTGTACATTGCGAAAACCCCCTCATGCTCTTCAATTTCACACATTCGTATGCACATAATTTTTTCAAAGATAGGTCCAATGCATTCATACTTGGCATCTCTTCTAAATCAGAGAAGAGCACTCATTAAGATGTAGGAGATGAAGTTTTGTTGTCTGTGCCAACCCTCGAATTCTCTTCAGTTGCATATATTCATTAGTGCTCAACTCCTCCAAAGATAGATAAATAGAGAGATTTCAAGGAAAACATTCGAGCAATCTCCACTGACTCTTCTTTAGAATATTTGGATCTATGGCTCAATTAGAAATAATCTAGATAAAAATTTCATATAAAAATTCTATGTTATCAAAAGCAATAGCTTTAGTCATAGTGCCAAGCATAAAAAAACAAATTATGGATCTTAAATTGTAAAAAAAACAAAAACATGTAGCTATTAAAGGATGCGTGTAGTTTAGATTAGATACTAAAATTTGTAATAATCACAAATTGCAAAAATATTGGAACATGGAATATATTGGAAAAATTTAAAGTAAAGAATTGTCCTCAGTCACCAATGTTGTATCCATTTATGAACAAATATCAATTTAACCAGCTTACTAGCACTTCAAATCCCTCTCTAGGTTTCAACCTGTTTTCCTATTCTGTTGTCTCCTGCAGGAAGAGAAATGTGAAGACACCCAAATCATTATGGCCCGACACCTTGGGAATGAACTCGTATTTGAACAGTGGTCATTTGAAAGGAGCCTCACTACAGAAAACTATGATGATTGTTCCATTTGAAAAGAAAAAAATGATAGAAATGCACCAATAATAAACCTAACCTATGGCTTTCAAATTATGTTGAAGGTCAAATCCAAAATTATGTTAATGTTGTCACAGATTCTCATAAGCAAATAATTAGATTTATAAAACCTTTTTTAATTTTTATATATATTGCAAAATTTTAAAATATATACTAAACCATCACCCTATACAAAAACTTAATAACATTTTATTACTTGAAGCATATTGCAAAATTTTAAAATATATACTAAACCATCACCCTATACAAAAACTTAATAACATTTTATTACTTGAAGCATTTATATTATCAAAATGATAAAAGCATATCATATTATATAAATATTGTTAATTACATCAGTTACTAAACAGCAGCTCAACAAATGGATGATTGATATACTTTCTGGGCCTGTAGGTTGAACATAAAAAAAATCTAAAAATCACAGGTTACTTCAAAGTATATCTCCTATATTTCCATGCCAAATCTACTGAAAATTTAACAAAGATACTTCTAAACATCATCTTTCCAAAAAATCAGGTGACAGTGAATTTGGACAGCTCCACGATGTGAAAATGTCGATCAGAGAATCCTCTGCTCTAATATAACCTGTTATGATCCAAATTACCCAAAACACCATAATAAAGGTTGAATACCACTTGTTATGATATTTCATATAATTCCACTCCATTACGATGAAAAATAGTGAATGAAAATATTATTAAGAACCCATTTCAAGTGGGAAAGCCTCCTAACTGCAATAGATCAATACAAAAAAATGACAATCATCAATCAGTATTCTTACTTATATAGAGAAGAAGAGAATAGGGTTAGGTATACCCATACTACCCCCCTAAGGGAATGCACATATAGAGAGAGTGGGAAACTTTCTTCCCTCGCATAGTCAACTGTAGAGTAGAGTTACATTCCTTGGCATCTCACAGTAACACTAACCAGAGCCTTTTAACATCTAGTAAGGCTGATACTCCAATATAATGACTTTCCAGAGGAAGGGTAACAAATAAATGTTAATAGGGTTGATAGTAGACACCTGTAGCTTGCTATGTTAGTTTAATATTAGCTAGCTACGAGTATATTGCTAAAGGTTCTTACATGGAAACAACATTTAAGGACTTCAACAATTCTCATAAGACATTGTATGCAGTATGGATGCAAATGACTACCCACCAAATGAAAAGATAAAGACTACTTTTCTGGACCTCGAGAGGAACATTATTGAATAATATGTGAACAAGACACTTTGGCAACGCTGCAAACAAAAGGGAAACAATAAGCAAGAAAAATAGTTATTTAACAGTAGATAATCTGAATTCCCAGTCTTACTCAGGGATGCAACGATTTCTTATCTTGCAATTACAGGATTGTGCTCAGATTGATAAAGTCCTATCTTTGAAAGAGAAACAATGATTTGTATACACTTCCATTCTAACTATGGTGAGGGTAAAAGTCTGCAAGGTCGATAGTAATGCCCATGCAACACCACAATATGAATTGAACAACAACCTAATGGACAAACAAACTGGAAATGTTACTTCAATGATAAAATATGGAGTTGTCAAAAGGGCATTGGTCAAATTATAAAGTGGGGGTGTTTCATACACCCATTGATATTCAAATCCCTGGGACATGTTTCAGCCATTGTGGGTGTCACCCTCTGCAAGCAGGTTGTTTCGATGGGGCTAGGTACAAGCCTGGGAAAATGTGTATAACTATGGTTTCTCCACTGAAAGGATATTTTTAGGATATCGTAAGTTTGCTGCAATCCATTGTAATAATCCCATAATGGGAAGGGCATATTTGAATTAAAAAGTAGAAAATTATTGTAATTGGGTTTATGTAATAAACAGTGAAAAGATTAACTGGAAGATAAACTAGAACTGTGTGGGTGGGTTACATGGAAATGCTTAATAGATTCATATTTTTTTACAACTATACTTTGTTTCTTAGACACGTATTTTTAGTTTGCAAAAGTGTATACCCGAGTATATGAACAGATACATGTACACACATAATGCAATCAAAATATATAAACTTGCAACTCTTAGAGAATAAAATGGGGATGGGGAAGAAGATACCATATGTGGGTATTTGCCTTGCTCGACCACTCCAGTGTTCTCCAATTTGATATTGAGATATTGATCCACTGAGTGCAAAGTTCCTATGATGGCCAAATTATTCTTCTCTAGTTCGTGCATCCACTTACAATTTCCTTGGACGATGCAAAATGACAATGCAAAACCTCTTTATAATGGAGACCCTCTGCGAATCACACACATTCGCCGTATGCAAGCATGTCAAAACTGTTTGAAGGTTTGTAATTTTCAGAATGATTCATTTAATAAGTAATTTGTGTATCAGGAGGGTGGACGGTGATGATAATATTTATGTTCAACACTGATTCATACAAAGTGATTATACAGTATCGCTACGTTCTTCCTGAGTCCATCCCTCTTTAAGTTATTATTCTGCGTTCTTGTTGTAGATTGGATTAGAATGTTTCTAGGTTTTGCTTCATTGTCTTTTGTGTATTCATGTATTTGTACTAGTTTTTTGTGTGGTGTCAGGTATTGGTTTGCAGGGTATATGAATGATGAAGGAAATAAATCTATCCAACACTTTGTTATGATGTAACCCTACTTTTATTTTGCTGAATCCAAAAACTATGTTTTGTGCTCTAATGGTTCGTCGTATGATGATAAAACAACATAATCTTAGGACACCTTCTTACACAGCTAGAAAGCTGTGGATGAGAGAGAGTGAATTCTGATGATGACCACTACGCATTAGCTTTCATTCCTTATTTTTTCCCTCAAGTTTGAACTCGTATTTTTAGTGTTTTCCATGCAAAACTTTTAATGTTTAGGGGTTTCCCCCAAAAACCCAGTATTCAAATATTTTTTCCCAAAAAAAATTATTGTTTTGGGTTCCACCTAAAATGCCAAATTTTTTCTAACAAAGACTCCCATACTTTATTTCCGTCATTTTATGAATATCAGTTATCACATTTGGCCAATCTAGACAAGGAGAAGGATCATACCTGCTATCAGTTAACCTGGATCAATGTGGCGACTGCTATGAGTCTCCATTAGACCACAGAGATGTAGTCATGAGAGGTGATGCGACGAGTCAAAGAGTGCAAGGAAAATGGTGTGACATTCAAAGAAAATGGAGTGATGCATAGGGAAGTTGAAGTGAAGGTTCTTGAAGAGTTAAGAAAAAATCATAATGGTTTGATAATAAGACATTGAGGTTGGGGTTTTAAGGGTCATAAATCTTTTCCAAGGCACTAGTTGTTGCTAATGGGATTTTGAGATTTCTCAAAGGCTAAGGGATCTGGGTCAAAGCTGTATGGTATAAATACATTGCACCCCTTTCAGTGAAGAGTGGTTTAGGAATGAAGACAAATATTGTAGAAATGTTTCTAACATGGGGAAGCATTTACTTAATGCTTTTGATGTCATCAGAAACTAGCTAGTTTGGTAGATTGGTGATGGAAGAAAAGTTAGGTTAGATCAAAACCCATGGATTTGTAGTGATGGTGTCCATAGACTGCCAGAAAATAACTAGATTGGTGGTGGAAGAAAAGTTAGCCCAGGTCAAAACCCATGGCTTTGCAGTGATGGTGTCCGTAGACTGCCAAAAACTAGCTAGATTGGTGATGGAAGAAAATTTAGGCTAGGTCAAAACCCATGGCTTTGCAGTGATGGTGTCCATAGAATGCCTCTAGCCATCGTGGAAGGTTTTGAGAGATCAGGGATTCATCACCTTGTACCATATAAGTGATATGGAAAATCTCAATGTTTTTGTAGAACATTTGGCTATCAGCTGATGATCTAGCTTGAGAGGAAGTTGGAGACATGCTAGCTTCGGAGAGGAATAACCAGGTTCTCAATAATAGTCGAGTCACATAAAAGGATATTGAAGATTCTTTGGTGTGGGAAAGAAATCCATACAAGGATTTTAACTTTCCAAAGCTTGGATATATGGTACTTTCCTGAGACCAGTTAGTGGCACAAGAAAATTTGGAATTTCAATTGCCCTCTGAAATGCAAGCTTTTCTTATGGATCTGTCTAAAAAAATCAATTTGGGTGTCTTAGTTTCCTACTCTTATCTTTCTAGGATGTGGGCTCACGCTGGTATGCAAAATTCCCACAAAAATTTTCCCTTTTGTTGGGGCCTCTCTTGATGAGGCTCTTGCTCTTTGGACCAAAAATAAGTCTTTTGAGGGTTACCTTGCCCTTCCTATTATTTTCATCTGGGGGTTTTGATTGCCAGGAACTTGGCTATCTTTGAGGATATTCACATGTATCCTATTGTTTCAGCTGATATGGAGTGGCCTATTTTGAACCACCTCCCAAAGTTGGTCATTTCATCTGGATATAGGGTGATTGAGGTGGCCAACCAGATCTAGGGTGATTGAGGGGGTGATTGAGGTGGCAGTGATTGATAAAAATCCTTGATCTGGGTGATTGAGGTCGAAGTGATTGATAAAAATCAACCTTGGTTGTTTTTTGATGGTGCTTCTCAAGTCACTCTTCCTTTAGGAGGAGCAGGAGGTATTTTGTATCTCAATGATTAGGAGGTATTTTGTATCTCAATGATCATCAATGGGCATGTTTTGTATCTCAATGATCAGGAGGTATTTTATATCTCAATGATTATGCCCAGTTTCAATTCATAGATTGGATTGAGGAAAACAGACCACCCAGAAAACTTCTCCTTATTCCTACTAATGAGGAGATTCCTTGGATGAGAGTAGTGTTGGAATTTGGTTCAATTCATAGATTGGATTGAGGAAAATAGACCCCCGAGAACTCTTCTCCTTATTCCTACTAATGAGGAGATTCCTTTGCTGAGAGTAGTGTTGGAATTTGGTTTTTATTCTACCCGTCAATTTATTATATTTTTATATTTTTATATTAAAATAAAAAATGATCATTAATATCTATCATGATACGTTAACTTGATTCCTGTTAATTTTATATACCATTTATATACTAAATTAATATTAAATTAAAATATAACTGTCTTTTTCAATATAGTCATCAGATTTTGATTGCCATTCAAGGAGATAGATTTGCCGATAGCTGGGATTGATTTTTAACCCCAGAAAAGAAATCCCAAGCACTACTTTGGATCCAACAAACAATTACAGAGTAAGTCACACTAAGAATCCACAATAAGCCTAAGCCATTATGGACGGATTCTCAAAGTGAAGGGAGAGAGTCAAGAGTTGTTAAGTATGGAAACATTTTTTATTAGGAGATGGTTTTATGTGATTTGATTCCATTATCACATAAATTAAATGCACACATAGATGATGTACAAGTTAAATGTAGTCCTTAAAATAACAACAATTTTAAATTTTCACTAATAAACATTCCTCCCAAAACTTAAAGTTTTGGAACTACCTACAATTGGGTGAGACATCTATAAGATTATAGTGTATCTCATACCATAACGCAATATATTTTTTTACTAAGCTTTCACAACATTTAAAAAATATAATTGATTTAGGTTTTTATAATTGAATTTTTATAGAGAAAAAATATGATCATTAATTTTACAAATTTTAGAGGCAATTTTCATTCGAAATTTACATACATATTTCATGTCTTCAACTCTTTAGTTTACTTGCATTGCATAAATCACTATCAAAAAATACAAGGAAAAGAACATTTCTTCAAAATAATAGATTTTTAAACAAATCTCTAAATCTAAATGAAAAAAATTCTACAAGCAGTACCTTTGATAATGTTTTCCAAAACTGTGTCTCCAAGTGGCAAGGGCTTCCAACTTCCAACTCCCAACTTTCAAATCATTTACTTGAGCATTGAGCATTGAAATTTGTACCATGCAGTTGCTAATTGCAATAGTAAAGAGAATAAAAAATAATAGAAAAATCATTGTTAAATGACATTTTTTTGCTTTTCAGGACTACATGTTAATTTCAATTGTAAAAAAATAATAGAAAAAAGGTGGTTAAATAACAACTTTTTGCTTCAAGGAAAAATCAAAGAAACTTACAAAATAGAAAGACATGGATGATGGAAATAACACTAACTTAATATTTTTCTTTCTATTCAAAGTACTCTTGGAGAATTTTTAGTAATAATGGTAATAATTTGAGGGTCAAAATGCCTCATGACATTCATTTTGCCCATCAAATTCCATCACTGAGTATATGTATTGTAAAATATAAACTACCGATAAGCTTTTTGTATGTAGCTTCTAATTTTAAAGTCTCTTGGTAAATGCAAAGCATGGATGATTATAGAAATACATTATGTAAATCTAAATGTATAGTTTTGTTTTTTTGAGTAAACTACAATTATTTTTTAATGAGAAAAAAAGAACAAAATAAAAATATATGCCGGTAGTCTGGCGTGAAAAATGATATAATATCTACCAATGGAATAAGAAATAAATAATTGAAAAATAAACTAGAGAAAAATTGTGATATGGAAAAAATGAATTTCAATCACCAAGTAGAAATAGATAATTTGAAAAAAATAGAAAAGTAATTGAAAAAATACTTTGAAAAAAAAAGAATTTCAAGTCTCCCATGCTAATACAAAACATCTACGATGAAGGTTGGTGATTAACAAAGGGAGAATTGAGATCGAACTTATTGGGACATTGGAGCTTGGTACAATTGGAATGCATCTAAGTAGTCGAATTTAAATCTATTAATCAAAAGAATATCTCAAAAATTAACAGCTTACTTGACAAAGTTGATCAAGTTTAATGTGATGGCAATTGAGCACTAGGTCCTTAAAGCTTAAGTAGCTTCAATAGCCTGCCATATAGCTGCCCTTGCATTAAAGCCTACTAGGCATCAGCAGGCTAGTTATTGATTGCTGATTCCTTAGGTGTTTGTAAATCCGCTTCCTAGTTAGTTGTACTGGCACTGAATCCTCTTGAGTAGAGTGGGGATCTGAATGCTTTTTCAGATCCTGGCATCTTCCTTCATCTCTTGGAAACAAAGAACGAAGCAATTGGAGAGAAGACCTGCATCTATATATCCTTTTGCCGTTGTTCCCTGCACCCTCAAGCTACCCATGTAGCTTGTACACGTCACAAGAAGCGCCTGCCATGTTCCAAATCGAATTCAATAATGCAAATCACAATTTTATTATCCATTGATTTACACATAAAACAAAAGAAAGGTTAAGGGTAACATCGAACCTGAGGCACACCAGATGTCGAGAAATATAAGGTTTTAATCCCAAATCCAGCTAGACATATATGTTCTCTTGGCCCGGCCATATTTGACAATGAAAGCGTCGTGTTTGCCCAGGTGTTGTACATGCATTTAGTAGATGTCTATTGCAACATTCCATATGATAATTATAAGACTTTCATTTCTTTCTTATGTAATCTTTCCTACATGTAACAGTAATAATAGATGTATTTATGTACCTGTGGTCCTTTCAATTTAGTTACATAGCCCATCGCTTTACCCAGTTACATTTTCTTTCTATCTCGATCTTCTTTCACCTTGCAAAGAATGTCCAAAGGATTATCCAACATGTCCAAGGGTATCCCAACATGTAAAAGACCAAAACGATTTCCCCAAGGTGCTTTACTATTGGGTTTAAGCATATGCTTCATGTCCTGCATATTTCCACTTATTAGCAGCAACATTCATTTGACTATAATTAGAACCGCAACTATAAAAGTAGATAGTAGAGTTTACTAAATTATACCCTAGGTTGGGACCTGGCTCTCATGTTCATCGAAACTATCGTCGTTAATTTCAAGTTCTCTACTGCATCGACACTATTCTCATCTGCATTCAATATCTCAACAAAGAAGACTAGTTAGGAAGTGAAAATATAACATACATCAGAAACAAAAGGGATCAAGGATTTGGTTGCACGACAACCAAGAGTTAAGCGCAGGTAGTGTCGAAGTCCATTAAATACCACGCCCAGTAACACATCATTCACTGTCTGTAAAACAATACGGAGTTCAACAAAACAGAAAGCCACTTGCAAAAAGTTTCAAAAACTGACAGTAGACTGATAAATTACCTACCCCTCCAACTGAATTTTTGATGGGTTGAATATCTTCCATTCTGAAGGTGGCAGAAGACATAACTTTAGGCATCCACTCCACTCCAGGAGCTCCCCGAATGGGCAACTTGCTATCGTCCATCCAGTTCAGCCTCAATAAACTGCAGATCAAATCGAGCAATGTCCACCATATTGTAAGCACAACGGTCAACAGCCGCTGCCATACGTTATGAAGTGTGAACCAATGGATTTGGGATTTCTTAGATTCTGGCACAAATACTTGGTCATATGCTTTTCTTTTGAAGCGATTTTGTTACAATGGATTCTCCTGTGGATTTGCAAAAAAAGAAAGTGCTGTGAAATCCTATCAAAATCATTATCTAGGAGTTTAAAAACAAATCATCCCTCGATTCATGTAATGACCCGATATCTTGGGTTTTGGGTACTATACTGAAAGATTTAGCAGAAAGGGAGGATGGCTGATAATTTTTCTTCCCCAAGCACATTTATTATTCCATAATGATAACAAACAGCTGTAACAGGTATTCCATAATGATAACAAACAACTGTAACAGGGAAGTGTGAAACCCTTGTATGTGGAGAAGCTCAGGCAGACCTCGAATCCCAATTCCAAGGAGGGATTTGGAAATATTAATGAAAATTTGTTGGCAAGCAATTCCAAGCAGGCATCATACCATATCCCAAGATACCAAGCTGACGTAACCCCGCCGTCGGGTCTTGGGGCACAAATATCCACGCCAACGTCACTTGTAGAGAGCCAATAGAATGTGATTTAATTGCAATTTTAAAAAATCACATTAAATAAATAATATTCCAACTATGGTGTAACTTTAGAGAAATTAAAAAATCAAAATTAAATAAATGAATTAATCGGTGTGAGCGATTCATATATATCCCCTAGGTCGGGGACATAATAAGTAAACAAAATTAACTTTATTTAATAAAAACTCTTAATTAAATATAATAAAAAACTAACTCCTAAAAAATATTCTACTTTTAAAATTTCTCCACTTATCAACTCATTCTATTGATTTCCTATAATTTTCACCATTGAACAACCATTTTATTCTTTAATATTTATTAATAAAACTTAATATATTTAATACAACTAAATAAAATGTGAAAATAAATTCTTAAAATAATTGCCCACCAATACTATAAGGCTTGTGACAATATGATGTTGTGTTGCCTTACCTCTTATGCACATTTCCTCCTGTGGACTTTTTCGAAGCCTTGAAGAAAAACCATTTCTAAATAAGGTCCATCTATTTAAAAAAACACTTAGCTACTGCATTACTTAACTACTACATTATTTAACCAGTACCATGGGATATGGGATGGTGAAGTCCCCGCCGTAATGAAAATTAAAACCATTTCTAAAGTACTATGCTTATTATGTCCTCAATAAGGGGATATATATGAATTGCTCAAGGCGATTATTTCAAGTAATTTGTTGCAACTTTAACAAAAACATAACTTTTGCTATAGTTTGTATCAATTTTTTTTGGGGAATTATTTAAATTTTGATTTATCTTGCTTTTTATTGGTTTATATAGGTGACGTAGGCATGGGAATTTGTGCCCCAAAACCCAGCGGTAAGCTTGCATAATCATAAAATGATCATTTTGTGCCAGACATCCTACCCTGTGTGGACGAAAATACGGTGGGCAGACTGTTGTTAGTGTTTGTTGTTTTTTTAATATATGGATGGAATGGCGGTGGCCATGAATTGACATTCAATCTCTGAGCTTTGAAAAACTTATTGCGATCCAGTTGGACTCGAGCGCATGTGCTGAAATATAGTTGTCCTGCATGAATCCTATCCTGCATGAAGGTCACTTGGCAGTCCTCGAGGAGCCTTAAGACAAAGGAAGGATTGCACAAAAAATGAAGTCCTTTCTCATCACATTCATTTCTAAGCCATTTTTTTGCGTGCGGTTTGGTCCAGGGT
The DNA here is from genome assembly GCA_001517045.1 of Pseudotsuga menziesii. Taxonomy (NCBI): domain Eukaryota; kingdom Viridiplantae; phylum Streptophyta; class Pinopsida; order Pinales; family Pinaceae; genus Pseudotsuga; species Pseudotsuga menziesii. The sequence goes on along the minus strand of LPNX011153683.1, from coordinate 157,803 downwards.
TTCAACCACAGTTTTCATAACCTTACTATAGGTTTCTCCTTTATATGCAACCCAATGGATCTTATTTTACGTTATTTATGGGTTCCCGCAGGCACCTTTGATAGGCGTCCAGGCATTGCATTGTCCAAAAAAAATTGTAAGTGGATGCACGAAATAGAGAAGAATAATTGGCAATCGGGTTCTTGTTTATTGCAATTTTGAGGCAAAAAATATATTTTAACTCAATTAAAACTCATTTTCATGTCAATTCATTTGGAAACCACCTTTGAGCTCTTAATGCAAAGAATGTGTATGTATGTATGTCATTATGTGCTTGTTACAGTAGATATGTTTCATATTATTTAAGCTTGTCACCCGCTAATAGTTCTTCTTATTTAAGCTTGTTACTGTGCTTATATATATTACAATTCTTTAGATTTGTCTTATATTATATTTCTTTTTTATTCCTCTTTTTCTTTTACTAGATTGTTTGTAGAGGGCGACCCAATGACCAACTCCTCCTTCTCCATTGGGAGTTCTCTCTATCAGCAAGCTGTGAAGTACGGAAACATTCAAGATGTTGATGTCTTTTGAGATTGTTGGTGCCCATGACCTGAACCCGAGTGGTACCCACGCTGGCCAAAGTGAGTGAGGCTTCCTGGAAGTACTGTCACTGACATGTCGAATTTCCAGCAACCCCATTGAGAGGCTCCACCACTGGGAAGCATTGCGCACAATTCTTGACCTGTAGGCTCTCTCCTGGATTTCCATGTGGGCGTTGGGTATGAAGATGGTCCTAGTTCATGTCTGGGAAATCCCGTTGCATTACATTTCATTCCAAGTTTCCTAGTGCTTTACGTTACATTTCATTCCAAGTTTCCTCTTAGCATTTATCGTTAGCGATTTCAGGGGTGTCGTATCTTGAACTCGGTGTTAAGTACAACTGGTATGGGCTTGGTTAGGTTTATGTAGGCTTAAAGCATCCAAACCTGATATATAATGCTTTACATGTATGTGATTTGTTGTTATCTGCCCTATGTAATTTCCATTGTTGTTGCTATATATTGATGCATTGAGCACCTAAATATATGGTCGGTTCCATTAGCAGTCTTTGGCATGCAATTGGTCAATTCTTGGTGACACTTCCATGAAATATGGTGACATTAATCAAGTCTATATCTTTAGCAAAGAATAAGGTGCTTTGTATTATACTCAAATAGAGCATTTTCAAAGTTTTACAAGGGTAAATATGAGGCTAAAGTAGGAAGAATGATCGATTTTTGTAGCATAATTTCTTCTATTATTTCTAGAGTACTGCACGGTTGCAAGTTATGTTCACTATCTATGAGGGTTCTATGCATACACATTGTTCATAAGAAATTTTCTATCATTCTTATTCGAGTTTTAGATCCAGTAATTGAGCATGTTTTCTTGGCCTGATAATGTAAACAACATATATGTAGTAGGAGATTGAATAGAGACAACTTGTGATGGTGAAATTAACAGAGTACTCCAGATTCGAAGGTCAAACATTAGCATTGAAAGGATGAGGTGGTGATCAGATAAACAAGTGGCAACTATATCCCAAATTTTATGGAAAGAGATCAACGCTTGAGGAGATGTAGCAGATCTCATGTCATCAAATTCAACTCAAATATTGCAAGCAGAAACCAACATCTGAGGAGATTTCTCCAGCAGCTTATCTCTTTGATTAACATTATTTCAAGATTTTAAGGAAAATGATTTGGCAAGTCGCGTATTTTGGTTGGAAGTACACTTTTAACCATTTTATCAGTCTTTAACGACTCTCTCATCCTTCGTAATGAGATTATAATTTTCTTTGTTATGAGCATTGAAGAATCTCCAGAAAACTTGAGGTGGGGTTTGGCTCGGGTGGGATGGGATGAAGAGGGTTTAATAAACTTGTTTGAGCCATTACCAACTAAATTGTTTTCCTGAGAAAGTTACCACCCAAAGGCTAGATAATTGACATTGTAGGGGAAAGGGCTCTTTTAATTCCTTCACTGTATGCACGATAACGTGAAATCACTAAATCCTGATTAACCACGATATCATTAACATGAAGATAAACAATTAACATGGAGAAAAATAATAATCGTAAGTTAACGTGATGATTACCACGATATCATTGACGTGAAGATAAACAATTAACATGGAGAAAAAAATAATCATAAGTTAACGTGATGATATTGAGCTCATTTGTAGCTAATTAACGTTAAATTATTTATATCATTAACGTTAATGATTATTATAGGTTGATATCACTAAATCAGATGAAGATAATGTTCTCCTCTTGTCAATTAGAGTTGCATAGCTTCTTTGTGCACTTGGAATAAACTCTGACCAATAATCAACATCCCAACCACCAACTATGAGGTCCCGGAGGATTGTTGGGCCCGCTTGAACAATACTCAACAGCACAAGGAAAATCAACTTTTAGCCTTTTTCTAAAGAAAAATGCAATGCAAAGCCTAATATCTATAAAATTGAGAAGGAATCAAGCACAAACCTAAACCCCAAAACAAAAAGATGCATTTCTACACAATTATTCATCCTATGCTTAAATGTGAGAATTCTCAGTAAACATTATATCTATAAAACTTGCAAGAATACAAAAACAAACAAAAATCCCAATCCTATAGATCTTGAAGACAAACTCAACCTCAAATCTAACACCCATAAAATAAAAAGACCGAAAGCTAAACCTTATCAAATTTGGAAGTATATTGGAAACAAAACCGAAGCCAAAGAGCCAAATTTGAATGCAGGCACTATCACAAAGTCTGCAAACTTGAGCAATTATTGACATACATTACCTCCACCCCCTTGATCTCAAGATTGATTTTCTCCACATCTCTAATGGAGAACTCTGCTACAGGTTTGTGAGGACCATAATCTACATCTTTGGGCCTGCTAAGTCCCCCATACTGTATAGGCACATTCTCTGGAGATATAAATCAGCAAGTAAAATCATAGGTTAAATAAGCTTCTAGGAATATTCCATTGAATATATCCTTCATTCTGTCTTATATCAGAGTCTTCAATTGAGGTTAAGCACATTTTCACTGCATCAGAGAAGGAATTTCGCATACATGTATAAGGTCTCTGTGACTTTTCCTTTGTGTGCTATGACGAATTTGCTCTTAGTACGCTGCATCTAAAATGGACTCAACATGGAGGAATGGACTCAACATGGAGTACAATGCACTCAAATACCATGGGACATTAATGAATACCTGGAAAATAGAAAAAACACAAATTAAGAGGTGATTTGTCAATTTGATAAAACTTAATTCTGAAGCCCTTTGAACTTTGAGGTTTCATTCATTCATTCGCGCATTCATCCTTTATACTTTCATCACAATATTTTATACAAAACACAGCTGCAACTACAGTCTACAAACGACCAAAACCATTGTGCCTAGACTCTATTGATTCGATTGCAACTCCGCCCACAACACAATTCAAGTCACGCGCATATTAACTGCCACGGGACCATTGAAAAGCAATGGCCGACCATTCTATGCCTAAGTCTGTATACAAGGGAGTGGCACGACTATGAAGTACTTATTATAACCAACTCTCTTGTTTGTCGTACACAATCTTCATTTTCTGTTTTTGTTCCACTGGCTTTGTTGTTTGGTTGCTTGCTTTTCACCTACAGATTTAGAAGATGAGGAATAACAATTGCTTGCTTCTTACTGGCACGATGTTACTGGAAGACCAGTGAGTGAAGAATTCAATCACTTCGTTTACTGGCATGATGGAAGTAGCCGCCCGGTTTCCACAAGAGGCTTTGACAGGCGTCTAGTTTGGCCTTGCATCATCTAGGGAAATTGTAAGTGGATGCACGAAATAGAGAAGAATAATGGGAAATCGGGTTCTTGTTTACTGCAATTCTGAGGAAAATAATATATTTTAACTCTATTAAAACTCATTAACTCATTTCATGCCAATTCAGTTGGAAACCACCTTCGAAGCCTGAATGTGTATGTTAAACAAAATATAGCATTGTTTTATTTTATTTGGTTGGGAGTACACTTTTAACCACTTATCAGCCTTAACGAATCTCTCATCCTTGGTAATAGTTTATAATTTTCTTGTTATGAGCAGTGAAGAATCTCGACAAAACTTGAGGTGGGGTTTGGCTGGGGTGGGATGAAGAGGGTTTAATAAACTTGTTTGAGCAATTACGAAGTAAATTGTTTTCCTGGGAAAGGTACCACCCAAAGGTTAAATAATTGACATTGTACAGTAAAGGGCTCTTAATTTGTTGAAAGACAGAAAGGCATGATCCAAGGTCATTTCCCCCAAAATAGCATCATGTAGAGAATTGTTAATTCCATAGAATTATTTATTCCATAGTAACTCTGAAAATCATGGTTATTGTAACTTCTCTCGAAGTTTCCTAGAAATTAAAATTTCTTAATGTCATCTTCATCTTCTAGGTTGTTGCAAAAGGACTAGCCTTGATTGTTGCATCACAGGTTGTTGCAAAAGGACCAGCCTTGATTGTTGCATCACGGATGGTGACGCCATTGTCACGTATAGTTTAGACTACAATAAAAAAAAAAATCCAATAGCTGATATATATATATATATTCCAATAGCTGATATTATGTTCTATTTTTTTTTCAATAGCTGATATTATGTTCGAATTTTACAATAAGATGCTTATGGTTATTAATTGAGAAAGGTTAAAAGACGAGGAAGGTTTACTTAATTGGAAGCCATGCTTTAAAATATAAAGTAGCAAATAAAGTTTAAAACCACTTTGTATCTACTTAGACCAGGTGCTTCCATAAGCAATTAAATTAAAACCTTTGCAGTGTTCCAATCCATGAAATGGAACTATGCAACTATTGAAATAACCAAAATGGAAACAAAAGTAAAGAGCCAATAAACATAGTCCATAGTCAAGCTCCAATAACACATAAATTATTAGCCAAGTTAAATTAGTCCGATATTTAACCTTGTATCAAGTTTGTGTATCAGTCAAATGGTTCTTGGTTTTTCATTTATGTTAGCAAAAAAGTTTGAAATATATAATATTTTTAATGAAATTGAATTATATTTTTAATAGCACAATCTTTACAATGTCTCTATTCTAATGATAAGAGACAATATTTTTTTCTATTTAATTATATGTTGTTGTTGAAACAATGTTTTTTTTCTATTTATTTATATGTTGTTGTTGATTACTATCATGGATAACAAATTATTTGCTTCTGCAATTCTACACTTTTATGTTTTTTTGCAAATAGTGTCATATCGCCATAGTTGATGTATATTTGCCAATGTTCAATGACATAACTTTTTCTCCTTGCTTTCACAGTTTTATGCTATTATGTTATGGCATATAGTAATTTTAAGATGTTTAGAAGTGTGTTGCATAGAAAAAATGCTCTTCCAAAATGCTCTTGGGGCGTTCTTTAAAGCATTTTCCCTTTTGGGAAAAGCATGTGACAATGTCGAGGACATTGCCACCACGTGGCTCTTGTTATTAAATATTTTAACATTCCAAAATAAAAAAAGAATCTGTTGTTATTAGCAAAAGCAATGTGCTTATAAGTTTTTTTTAGCATTCCAAAAGGAAATATTAATATAGATATTGGGAAAGTTTTTTATTATCTTTTTGAAATTATGGTATTTTTTTCCCGTTTGAAACATTATTATATTTGTTTTAATTACTTTTGAATTGTTCTAACAACCCAGCATTTTTATTTCAACGTGAAACCATAAAGATTACCCTAACTACAATAAAAAGAATATATAAAAATATATAACAATAATTTGCCAGCTTTCCCTGTAATATTGCTATGACGGTTTTCTCTTTGATTTCGTTCACAAATATGGTTTCAGTTCTAAAATAATACCTTATACCATAGATGGAGCAAATATTTGAAATTAGTAATTATGTAACTAAATGAATCTCGGCATAGATTAAAAATATTATAAACTATTGTTTATGCTGTATAATATAACATATGCTGGTTTTCTTGATATATTTGATTTGTAATAATTTTTGATTTAGGAAAAAATAAATTAGTTTACATGGTTCAATCTCAATCATGTCTATGAATCTGAGTGAAGTAGTATGCTTTCATATGAGCGATTAACCGTAAATATTCAATGCTATTTGGAGGATGAATCTTCGTCGTGTTTTTCAATCCTACTAAACCGGACTAAACATAGAAAAATAAAAAAGCCTTTCACTATCTGCTAACCTAAAGTTTTAATATAAAACTGTTGGTTTAGCAGAGCATACGACCAACTCCCTGAACAGAGGGCTTGATTTGGATTGCATTGACAAACAAAGAAAATGGAAATGTTTTTTTTGTTTAGTTAAATTCATTTGACAAACAAAGCTCTTTGCTCATACAAGTAGTTTCAAACAACAATTGCTTACTTTGTATGTGTCTGTACAAGTTCTCCAAGACAAACTTGCAATTCAAACTTGAAAACTAGCCAAGACAAAGATCCTAGACTTCAGAAACATGAGAAAGAAGGAGAAGATTCCTGAAAACAATTTGTATAAATAAAGATTCATGAAGACCATTTTTATAAATATTTTACCAGCCAGCGGTTCTAGCCATGGAGGTGAGGTATAACTTCTAGCAGTGGCGGTGAAGGTAATGTGAGAACATTTGGGCAATAGAGGCGGTACATGGTGAAGAAGGCCATGGTTTTAAAGCTGTGTATTTAATACAAGCAATATGGTGGTAAGGAGGCAATAGTTTTAAGATTCTATATTTATAGAAGCATTAACTAACCACCTCTACCATCCACTAATGTGGGGAAGTATTGCTGAGTTTCCAGTGCATATTTCCATATGAAAAAGAAAATACAAAAAATGTAAAATGCAACTTTTATGAGTTTTCTTTAATTTTTATTAAAAAAAGTACACGCACGCTCTGTTTTATTAAACATTATCTCCGCCGCCTTTAATTATATAGACAAATATTCTTTAAATATATAAGTCGTTTCTCTCTTTACTTTACTTATATTTTTATATACATAAGATAGCTCTCATCATGCCACAACTAAATGAGACGTGCCCACCTTCCTTGCCCACTAGTCGAATTTGAAAACTAGTAAGACACCAACTCATCCCACGCTTATTAATATTTTTAAATGTAGCTTTCAAAACATTAATATCGTATTCTAAGACGGGTTTTATATTGATTGTTTTTTGGCATGTTAAAATGCAATTTTTATAATGATTAGAATATATACTTGTAAATAGAATTTCAATTTTTTTAATAAAAAAAATGAAGTGTAAAATACAATCTAAAATTTAAACAAGTGAAATAGCAGCAAGGT